>JAQQSZ010007706.1:0-13232 GCA_028646595.1 Phalanger gymnotis | reverse complement strand
TCTTTCTTTCTTTCTTTCTTTCTTTCTTTCTTCCTTTCTTCCTTTCTCTCTTTCTTTCTTTCTCTCTCTCTCTTTCTCTTTCTTTCTCTCTCTCTCTTTCTTTCTCTCTCTCTCTTTCTCTCTTTCTTTCTTTCTCTCTTTCTTTCTTTCTTTCTTTCTTTCTCTCTTTCTTTCTTTCTTTTTTTCGCAATCGAGTGACTTGCCCAGGGTCAAACAGCTAGTAAATGTCTGAGGTCAAATTTGAACTCAGGTCGTCCTGACTCCAGACCTGGCACTCAATCCACTGTATCACCCGGCGGCCCCAACAGATGGGCTTACTGAGGACCAGATACAGTGGATCACACAACAAATTAGTTACATTGCTGGAATTAGAACCCAGATCTCCTGACTCCCAGTCTAGACCCTTCCCCCCTTACTTCAGGCTGTGGTGTCCATCCATGCATCCTCAGAAATCCTTTCTCATTTTACAAGTTTCTCTGCCCCAGTAAGGGCCAGTGCTTTATTGTCTTGGCAACTTGTACCCTAGAAAGTAAACCACAGCATTGAAAAATGAATAGAACTATAGGGAATCTGGTCCAAAATTTGGATTAAATTTAGGAACCCTTGGAAATCCTCAGATAAAGGCACAATACAACTACAAAGTATCAATTAAGTGTGATTGGACTTACACTGCTGGATTCTCCCTGTGCTTCTGTCAAGGACTCCAACTTGGAGTCACCAAGACTTTTTCTTTTAATTGCTCAAAGACCGAAACAGCCTGTGTTTGATCTTAGTCCAAAGGTGAAGGTTTTTTTTTTTTTAAGTTCTGGAGTTAAATTGTTTGATTCGTTTTTGAATTATGCAAGTCAGGGAAAGAAAGCATAATTTCCCCCAAGAATTGACCTCACACATTTGTGTCCTCACAACCCAAGCATGAAGAGAGCCATACATTGTGAATTTGGCAGAATTACAGACACCACAGAAGATGTAGAAATTCAAACCAAATTTGAGGAACAACAGCTCAGAGCTCTGAAAGCTTTAACTTTTTTGTTGTTGGTATGGTTTCTAAGGAGGTGCATGAAAACATCTTTCTTCTGCTTTTGGAAGGGGACACCTTGTCCCCATCAAGATTCTTGGAATCTCAAAATGTTAGAGCTGAAGGAATTTTAGAACATAGAATGTTTCAACATGCTCCCAATTCTGACTCTGTCACTAGCTATGTGGCCTTGGCCAAGTTGGTTTGCTTCTCTGGACTTTGGTTTTCTCATCACTAAAATGAGGATGTTGGACTAATCCGGGGTGGGGAACTTGTGGCCTTGAGGCCACCTGTAGCCCTCTAGGTCCTCAAGTGTGGCCCTTTGACTGAATCCAAACTTTCATAGAACAAATCCCCTTAATAAAGGTATTTGTTCTATAAAACTTAGACTCAATCAAAAGGCCAAACCCAAGGACTTAGAAGCCATAGTTGGCACAGGACAATGGTTCCCCACCCCGGGACTAAGTGGTTGCTAAGTTTCCTTCCTTTCCCTAGGGACAGCTAGGTGGTACAGTGGACAGGATTCTGGGTCTGGAGGTAGGAACACCTGTATTCAAATTCAGCCTCAGACTATCACTAGCTGTGTGACCCTGGGCAAGTCACTTAACCTCTGTCTGCCAGTTTCCTTGACTGTAAAATGGAGACAATAACAATACCTACCCCCCCCAATCAAATGAAATATTTGTAAAAGTGCTTAGCACAGCACCTGACTGTAGTAAGTGGCTAATGACTCTTTCCTTCTTTTGTCCTTCCTTCAGTTGAGATGAGTGTAAGAATCCATCTTTGGGAGGATGCTCACATTATGCCATAGCGTGACTGTCCTTATATGGAGATCCACAGCTCAAAATCAGTTTTTCAGCCTTACACATAGGCTCCTCATCTTTTCCTCTTCAGCAACATCCAATGTCTGAGTGAAGTTTATTTTGCTCTGGGTTTTTTTTCCTCCTCAAATCTGGTCCAAGTTTCTGGTGGGATATTGTATTCTCAGTTACAAATCTTTTTCATATGCAAGTAGTTTATCCTCATTAAAAGAAATCCTATCTTCTGCTTGTTTAACTCTGTCAGTTAAATCTTTTAAGTTTATTTGTATTTGCCCAGTGGTAATTTTTATTGAAGGAACATCCCCAAACCAGCTGTTGTAATAGAATTTGTTCAGAAGTCTGTATGGTCTAGTACCATGGTACTAGCTCCCTGATGCATCTGAGTTGCCAGGAAAATCTCAATCTCTCAATCTCTCTCCCTCTTTCTCTCTCTCTCTCTTTTTATTTCTTTCTCTCCCTCTCCCCTGTCTCTCTGTCTCTGTCTCTCTCTCTCTCTCTCTCTTTGTTTCCTGAATGTGCTGAGGATGTCTGGTCTCTGGGTTCTTGGCTTCATTTTGAATTGAACCAGGAGAGGAACTGAATTGAACAGGAGAGGAATTTAACTTTTAATATTTCACATTATGGCTTTGTTATCCTTGCAAGTGAGTTTTGGAAATTGCCTTTGATTTGTGGCTAATATTTCTGATTCCTTGAACCAGTTTAAATAGGATTGTAAGATACAAGGCTGCCCTCAGAGTCTGAAGAATGGAATTCTAGTCCTGGGTCAGTCACCTGGGAGCTGTGTGACCTTGGGCACATCACTTTTCCTTTTTGTCCTTCATTTCCTTATTAGGAAAATGAGCAAGTTGGATAAGATGCCTCTAAACTTCCTTCCAACTTTCATTCAAAGCCTGCTTGAATTTTATAGCATGAACTCAAAATAAGACCACTCTTAATTCAACTTCTTGGCAGATGTTTTTCCTGGGGTCTGTAAAAGCCAGAGATGTGTGCCTGGCATTTTCCCAGTTTCCACAGTGCAAATGTTTATGGATAACCAAAGGGATTAATGTTCTACCTCACCCTTTACCCTCCTAGAGATGAAATGGCTAACTAGGCTGGCTAGATGTGTTAGGTTTCTAAAGTGACTGTCCTTTTCCAGGAGGATGTGTGGTGATCATGGTGTTAAAAATGAAGGAACACTTTAGTCCTATATACACTACTTACCACTCAGGGATTCTGGGAACATCTCTAAAAGGCCAGAGGAATTAACGCAGCCCATCAGTGAGGTGGTCACTAATTGAGAATTTCTAGGAGCCTATGCTGGTGTAACATCAGAGGAGAAAAACGTATAACCTCCCACAAACCAGACCAGATATGCAAGAAAGGTGATCCTTCCTACCCTGCTTTTAAAGCTTTTGAACTTTATCTTCTTATCTTCATTTTTCTTGGAAGAAAAAAAAAACACCACACATAAGACTAGACCAAATTAATTAAAAATTTCCTGCCTTAGTTTTCTTTAATACAAATTATAATTTCAAAATGACAGAGAAGCAAAGATAACTGTAATTAGGAAAGCACTGAGGTCTAGAAATGAACTTTAGATTTTGGAAGAAGAAAAGATCCCTCAGCAAACCCCAAAATCTGCTTCTAGAACCTGCCAGTGCAGTTTATTCCCCTTTGTCTTGGGGAATCTGCACATTCCCTACACAGGACTAATTTCAGAGCTCTAAGGACCAGATGGAGGTAGGGGCTAGGAGGGTCAATTACCATTTGTAATGGGACCTTCTGGATCCTACTAAGGTGTTTGAGTGCAGTTACTCCTTTGAAGTAGTGTGAACATCTTCTCCCTTGTCACTCCCCTTTCCAAATATGTAAATAGCTCAAAATTGGTAGGTCTGAGAAGTTATTTAAAGGAGTCTCTAACTCCATGTGCATAGGATGGCTCAATGGAGATTAACAGCACAATTGTTAACACAGGGGGAGACAGTTGTCTGTGGAATTTTTTATATTAAAAAGGGGACTAAATTCTCATTCTGGGAGGCAGTGGTATTGTAGTAATAGTAGCAGCAGCAATAGCAGTAGCAGTAGCAGTAGTAGTGGTAGTAGTAGTCGTAGAAATAGTTGTAGTAGTAGTAGTAGTAGTAGTAGTAAAGTAGCAGTAGTAGTAGTAGTAGTAATAGTAATAGTAGTAATAGTAGTAGTAGTAGTAGCCCTTAGAGGGTTTAAGGTTAAGGTTTACGAATCCCTTTATGTTATCTCATTTGATCTTCAGAACAACCTTGTGAGGTGGGTGCTATTATTTTCCCCATTTTATAGATGAGGAAACTGAGGCAAACAGAACTTAAGTGACTTGTCCAGGGTCACACAGCTAATATCAGAGGTGAGATATAACCTGGGTCTTTCTGACTATAAGTCCTAGACTCTATTCATTATGCCAATGGTGGCAAATTCAAATAGAAATTGTGTTGTTGTTCAGTCATTTCAGTTGTATCTGACTCTTCATGACCCCATTTGGGGTTTTCTTGGCAGAGACACTGGATTGGTTTGTCACTTCCTTCTCTAGCTCATTTTACAAATGAGGAAACTGAGGCAAACGGGGTTAAGTGTTTGAATTATGGACTATGCCAACTTGTTGTCAGTGGCTAATGGTAGATGACTATCTGGACTTGGAACCAAGAAGATCTGGGTTAGACTCTTGGTTCTAACACATGTTGTCTGTGAGATCCTGGGCAAGTCACTTAACCTCTTAGTGCCCCAGTGTTTTCCTAAGTCACGTCGAATTCTGAATCGGTGGGGTCCAAGTTAATGGCGTTAGTGATCATGCATTGGCAGCATTTTCCAAAGTCAATGGAAAGACAGCCTTGAAACCTGGGAAAGCTTATTTTACTATAAATAAGTTGGTGTTTGTGAGAGTCAAAGTGTCTACTGTTAGTGTCTCTCATATTAGTGGAGTCCTATAAAGAATCTCATAATTATAAGAGACCTCATAATTAGTAAGCTTTTTCTTCTAAGGAACAAAACGTTGGGGAGGGTCTGGATATTTGTATTTATTATGTTGCTTGTCAATGATATCGCAGATAGTATTTATAAGAGACCCGGCCTCCTGCCTGATGGATAGATACTCTCTACGATATCATTGACAAGCAATTACCTAGTTTCTGCTTGGGAACTACCAACTACAGGCAGCTAGCTACTCCACAGTCTGTGCCATTGTTGTGCAATCCTCATTGTTAGTAAGTTTTTCCTTCTAAGGAACAAAAGGATATTTGTATTTATTATGTTTTAGATCCCAAATTTTACAAATTTATAAATCTCCAATTTTGTACTAAATATCACCGAGGAAATGGAATTTGGTTCACAGAAATGTATAGATTATGGTTACTCTAATGTTATGTATGTATTTCATGACATGAGGGATGCCTGTGTAGAAAGAATTCATGAGATTGGTTTCTTGAGCTTCCAGAACTATTTATCTAGAAAAACTTAGTGTTGCTCCTTAAGCAATGAACTTGAATGTTCATTTATCCTAGATTCCACCTTTAGATTTCTAATTTAAAAGGAAATTTAAGCCCTATTTACACAAGTGCAGCCTTCCTAGGAAAACACACAAATCCTCTCATGGGAGAAGCCCTACTTAGTGACCTCGCTCGTTTTCTGTTCTGCTGGGAAAGGACCTTTGTGCTCCTCTGAGCAATAGGAGAAAGCATTTGAATTTACTTAGGAGGCTCATTCAGATTGACTAAAAGAAGCCCGGCATAAGCTTGCACGTTTCCAATGGCGGAATAATCCTGTCTTTGGCCAAAACAGCTATTTGATCGCTGAAGTCTCTCCCCTCTCTGTTTCTGTTTCTGTTTCTGTTTCTGTCTCTGTCTCTGTCTCCCTCTTCCCTCTCCATCTACTTCTTCCCCTCCTTCCCCTCTCCTCCTTCTCCATGCTCTCTCTCCTCCTCCTTCTTCTTTCCCTCCCTGTCTCCCCATCTCTCTTTTCCTTTCTTTCCCTTTCTCTCTCCCTCTGTCTCTCCTTCTCTCCTTCTCACTCCCCTTCTCGCCTCTTCTCTCTTCTTTTCCCTTCCTCCTTTCCCATCCCCCTCCTTCCTCTTTCCTATCTTTATTTAAACTATACATAAATATAAACTTACCACTATATATAAACATATCTATACATATACATGTTGTTGTTCAGTCATTCAGTCGTGTTCAACTCTTTGTGACCCCATGGACCATACTGTCCGTGGGTTTTTTTTGGGCAGAGATACTGGAAAGATTTGCCATTCTCTTCTCTAGTTGCCCTAGGTCACACATCTAATAGTGTCTAAGGCTGGATCTTCCAGGTTCCAGGCCCAGTACTCCATCCACTGAGTCACCTACCTACCTATACATATACATACACACATATTCATACATATGTGTGTATATATACACATATACATGCACATGCATATAAGCGTATGTATATGTGTGCATGCATGTATGTGTGGATGTATATACATAAATTTTACAACATTTCGTTTTCAGGTTGGGGAAAGGGTAGCTTTTTAATTCTGCTATTCCCTCTGAGAATCTGCCTGCTTTAACAGACAGCATGATGGCCTTGGAGTCAGGAAGACATACGTCCTACTCCCAACACTTGCTAAATCTTAAGCCAGGGTAAGTCACCTAACTTCTCAGTGCCCCCAAGCAAAAGTCTCAGATCAAAGGGCATAGCTGAATCATGGGTCTGTATCAGTGAGAAGGCTTTCTTGACTGGGATCCATCAGACCGCAGAGTTAGAGCTAGAGGAGCTCCTTGGAAGACGTCTGGTCTGACCTCCTCATTTTACAGATCTGGATTACTGGGGTTAAGTGACTTGCCCAAGGTCACACAGCTAGTAAGTGTGTCAAGTATCTAAGGTCATATTTGAACTCAGATCTTCCTGACTCCACGGCCAGCACCCTACTCACTGCACCACCTAGCTGCCCCATCAATCACAAGTTTCTGCCCTTCAACCCCTCCCCATTGCCTTCTGCTGACACTACTCTTTGTCTTTTTTGTAATTCCAGTCCTTCAGTTTCTCCCTGTTCTCCCAGACCATCACCTCTGTTCCAGTCTTATTTTCTTTGCATTACATTCTTCCTGTTCAACAAGAAATCGTTCCCCCATTCTCTAATTCCCTGTCCCCTGTACTTCAGTGGTTCATGTCTTGCCAACCTTCATTCCCGGGTAACCCCCACCATCAGCCTGCCCTACTCCCAATCCTAAGCCACTGAATGCTGGAAAAGGAATCCACAAAGCCATACCAACAGGGTTCACTGCAAATACATGTTTTCTACCAATACTGTGCTATTGGCTGGGCCCTCACTGCTGGACACCAATATTTTTACTTATTTCTGATGACTTAGAAAAAGAGATGGAAAAATATACCTGTAACAACCCTTATAGTTGTCTCTGAGTTATGATGAACAAATAAGTTCCAGGGACACAGAACTCCTGAGTCTCCTTGTCAGAGAAAGACTAGTAGTAATGGCCCAGAGACCCTTCTCCACAAACCTGGAATCTGAATATCAGCTAGCCACCAATTCTTTGGGAGCCTTTCCTCCTTCTATTAGCTTGAATCAGCACTGACCCCCAGATCCAGGCTTCTTGTTCCCCTCCCCCAATGCCTGGTCCTGCTAGACTCAGATAAGAACTCTCAACAAATCTACCAGGCTTTACCGGTCATGTGTCCCATTCCCCCTGATGCCTTCTTGAGGCACCCCCCAATTCCATCCAGTGCCCCAGAGGACAGGACCTGTTTCCAGCATCATCCCTGGCTGCCCTTCCTGTTGTAAATATGGCCCCTCAATAGAGCTGGCTTCCTTTACTATCTTGTATGCTGTGTTCATTTGTTCTGGATCTTGGTATTCCAAATTTTTGTGGGTATACATTAAGACAGCACCTCCTTCCCTCTTTGCACAGGTGGTGAGTTTATGGAACATTTTATATACTGTCAGACTCCATTGACGTGTTTTGCCAAAGTGCTTTTCCCTCCTTTCTCTTGCATTTTCATTTTTTTCTTACAAGATAAGATACACAGGCTGTGAAGGAAATGTTCAGAAATGAAGGTGATATAAAAACCAAGAAGCACTAATACTTTTTAAAATTGTTAAACTGAATTGAAAAAACAATAGCACAGACAGAATACATATTCCAGATGCTAGTGAGAAAACCAGTGTAAAGAGTTTGCCCACAGTCTGCACCCAAGGCAGAAAATCTGTCCTAGCCAAGCATAGACACTCAGCATTCTGTTTGACAGTACTAGGGGTCTGGGGAATTGACATTGGCAATGGATACATTTGCACCAGAAGCAAAGGAGGTGGACAATAGATAGACTAATAATAACTCAGATTTCTGTATCACTTTTAGGTTTGCTAAGCACTCTTCCTCACAGGAACCTTATGAGGTGGGCAGTGCAAATGTCATCACATTTACAGTAGCTGCCTCACAGGCTGGGGGACTTAAATAAGAAAATACATGTAATGAGAGTAATCTGTGATTTAACCAGCATAGGGAACATCTGCTGGGGTCTCCCCCTGCACCAACTACAGTTTAAAGTTGTCTGTGATGTAATAGATGACCCAAGGTTGCCTGATGCACCTGAAAGCTTTGGAGGTGGGATTGGAGCTCAGCTGTCTGACTCCAAACTCAGCATTCTGGCTACTGCTTAATACTACCTTTTCCCCAGTGGAAAGTCCTTCGCAAATTTCAAAATATTCTATAATGTCAGGTGTCACCGTCCTCCTCATCACCATCATCCCTACTTTACAGATGAAGAAAATGAAGCACAGAAAGATTAATATGCCGGTGGTTCTACAGCTGATAAAGTGTCAAGAGTCAGAATTTCTGGATCCAATTCACAGTTATATACATTCCCTTGGCTAACTTGATCTTAACAACTGAGGAAGACCCTAACTATTGGGGAGAAAGCTATCCAAAAACAAAGAAGGTCCTCATTGATTCTTACATGGGTTAAAAAGTGTCTGGGCCAAGACTCAAACTCAGATCTTCTACCTCCAAGTCAAGGCCAGAAGCACTTAAGTGCTTCTATGTGTCAGGTGTTCTGTGTTAAGCACTGGGAAAACACATACAAGCAGAAACCTAGTCCTCGCTCTCAAGAAGCTTACTTTCTAATGGGAGGAGTCAACAAGTTAAAGAGAGTTGAAGGGGGAGGGGGGAGAGACCTTGAAAAGGGGCTTTATAAAGTCTAAGAGAGAAAGGAATGTAGCCTAGAGAGGAAGAAAGGAAGACATGGCTGGCCTGGGCCTCCTCCTTAAAACAGAGGTTCTAAGAGGAACCAGCCAATCAGAGGGAGAGGCCACAGGGAGAATAATAGTATCCATGTGTGAAGTCCAGGGGTGGGGGGAGTTTGCAGGATGAAGAGGTTTCTGGAGCATTGTAAAGAGAATACCAGAGAGTAACAGGTGCAAGCTGGAGGCGATCCAAGTGCACAGTTTCTTTCACTGGTCCAAAAATAAATTGTGCCATGTTACAATTTGGGCAGGGGTGGCTGTGACTGACTCTAGCCTCTTTCTATCTCTTCTTCCAAAGAATGTTCATGTTTTTGTAGGTGAGCATGCACATGCATGTACACACACACACACACACACACACACACACTTCTCCTTTTGGATAGTCTCATTTGTTTTAATATTCTGCCAGGAAAAAAAAAATCCTCGTTTTGTGGCAAACTGAGATTCAATAGGAGTTAAATTTGTGTTAATTTGTCACTTGGGGATAAAGAGCCCAATGGTAAAAACATCTAGTATTTGGTAATGAATGCCTCCAAAGTTTGCCCCAATTCTTCATCAGCACCCTAATTATTCCACATCCACTTAATAGAGGCAGCATTAACATTCCTAAACTGTGCGGGGGCTGATTGGAATAATATCTCCTGAATTATCTTTTCATAAACTAAAAAAAAAATGTAAGTGGAAGTTCCTGGGGTGTGATTGGGTGTGGGATGTTCTCTAGGGTTCTCATTTGGCATAGTTAATACAATGATAGTATTTGTGGGGAGCAGGAGACTCTACAATTCCCGGGGACAAGTAACTACATTTAAGGATCACAGACTTCGAGCTAGAGAAGATTTTTCTTGTTCAGTTGTGTCTCACCCTTCACGACCTAGTAGACCAACTGTCCATGGGATTTTCTAGGCAAAGATACTGGAGTTGTTTGCCATTTTCTTCTCCAGTTTCATGCAGGCAGGGTTGAGTGACTTGCCCGGGGTCACACAGCTAGCAATCTTTTGGATCTGGATTTGTACTCAGGTCTTCCTGACTCCAGGCACGGCACTCTATCCAATACTCTACTGAGCTGCCCCTGCAGAGACCTTAGAGGACAGCTATTTGACTTCCTTCATTTTGATCATGTCTGTTTCCCCTCACTGGGCATTGTCTTCTCCCTTTTCTTTGTCTCTTAGGGTCCTACACAGCCTTTAGGTCCCACCTCTTCCTGGAAGCCTTCCCTGACTACCCTAAGCATTTAAGAAATGCTTTTTTCCTTCCTCCTTCCTTCTCTCCATCCCTTCCTTCTTTCCTTCCTCCCTTCCTTCCTCCTTCCTTCCTTCCTCTCTTCCTTTTCTTCCTTCCTTCCTCTTCCTTTTCTTCATACCTTCCTTCCTTTCTTCCTTCCTTCCTTTCCTCCTAACTTTCTACCGCAGTAAAATCTGCCTCAAATTTTGTCTCTTTTCTAGCACACCCTGGGGTTGTGGTATAATAGCTGACATTTGCACAGATCTTTTAAGAGCTTTATGTTTTAAGGGCTTTTATGAGCTTCACAACAACCCTGGAAGTGGGTAATAAAGGCATTATTGGCAACAATGTAGCTCAATGGATAGAAAGCTGAGTCTGGAGTCAAGAAGAACTGAGTTCAAATCTGAACTCCGATATTTTCTAGCTGCGGGATCCTAGGCAAATCACTTAACTTCAAGTTCCCCATCTGTAAAACAGGTATAGGAAGCATCTAGGTGACTCAGTGGATAGAGCTCTGGGCCTGGAGTCAGGAAGACCTGAGCTCAAATACAGCCTCAGACACTTGCTAGGCTGTGTGACCATGGGAAAGTCACTTAACTTCTGTTTGCCTGAATATACTGGAGGAGGAAATAGCAAAGCACTCCAGTATCTCTGCCAGAAAATCCCATGGACAGTATTGATACAATATGATCCATGGGGTCATGAAGAGTCAGATGTGACTGAACAACTGAATGACAACACAAGTGGGCATGACAATAATAGCACCTCTCTTGCAGGATTGTTGTGAGGATGAAATAATATGATGTGTGTAAAGTGCTTTCTTAGCATAAATGTTAGTTATTATCCCCATTTTACAAGTGAGGAAACTTAGGCTTAGAGAGGTTACGTGACTTGTCCGTGGTCATACTTATAGCTACTAAGCATCAGAGGCAATTTGCCCCATGCCATCTGCCTCTTCTAAAGGAAAAAAAAGCATCAGACTTAGGGAGAAGAGATGGGTTTCAGGCCTGGCTCTGCTAGTTAGTTGCTGAGGGGCCAATGGAAATCGCTTTGCTGCTCTATACCTTTGTGATTAGAAAGTCGTTCTGTCCTCTCAGTGTTTTGAGTAGGTTCCTTTTATTTCTGTAAGTACACTGTTAGCTCCCCGAGGTCAGGAACTGGAAGCGTCTTCTCCTCTTTCATACTCTGCATTTGCTAAGTATCATAGAGGCAGACAAACATTTGACGAGCGAGGGGTGCAGCTGAGCAAAGAATGGTCCGGGTTTGGTGGAGCTTGGAGAGCGTAGGTGGGAATAAAGCTGAAAGGGAAGAGTGCCACCAAGACTAGGAAAGGGCCTTGAACACCAGACAAAAGAACTTGAACTTTATTCAAGAAGAGATTGGGAATCACTCCATATTTTTGAGCAGAGGAGTGACGTGAACAGATCTGCGAATTAACGAATAAATGGAAGGAGGGAAAAGTTGTTCAGTCACGTCCGACTCTGTGAACCCATCTGGGGTTTTCTCGGCAAAGATGCTGGAGTGCTTGGCCATTTCCTTCTCTAGCTCATTTTACAGAGGAGGAAACTGAGGCAAACAGGGTGAAGAGACACATAGCTGGGGAGTGTCTAAATCCAGATTTGAACTCAGGTCTTCCTGACTCCAGGGCTGGTACTCTATCCACTGTGCCACCCAGCTCCTTTGAGGGGAGGGAAAAGTATTTGTTAAAAGTGCTCACTATGTGCCAAGCACTGGTCTAGTCACTGAAGATGCAAATACAAAAGCTAAAACAATCCTTGCCCTCAAGAAGCCTACATTTTAATAGGAGATAACACAGAAGAGGGAATGATGTTCAGACTGCGGTATTTTGATTTGGGATAGGGAATAGAGACATTCATGAGGATACTGAAACACCCTTTCCAATAGCAATGACAGTCATGATTTCATTATGGTTCCAGATTGGAAGGGAGTGGAGGGTGTCATTGGGATGAGGGTACAAGTGACTTCCCAGACATCTCCAGCCATGCAATCTCTATTGACACCATTCAGGACACAAATCTCCACTCCCCACTGAAAAACTGGACACTGCCCCTGAAACCTGGGCTCTGATGGGCCAGTTCGGGCCTTATCTTTTCTTTATTAAGATTTTTTATTTTTAGTTTACAACACTCAGTTCTACATGCTTTTTGAGTTCCAGATTTTCTTCCCCTCCCTCCCTTCCCCTCTCCCCACGAAGACAGCATGGAATTGGATATATCTTCTACATATACCTTTGCATTAAACTTATTTACACAATAGTCAAGTTGTAAAGAAGAATTATGACCAATAGAATGAATCATGAGAAAGAAGAAACAAAACCAAAAAAAAAGGAGAGCAAATAGTTTGCCTCAATCTGCATTCAGACTCCATAGTTCTTTCTGTGGATGTAGATAGCTATTTCCATCATGAGTCCTTTGGAGTTGTCCTTGAGGCTTGTATTGCTGAGAAGAGCCAAGTCTGTCAAAGTTAGTTATCACAGAAGCAATATGTCTGTGGATGTGTACAGTGTTCTCCTGGTTCTGCTCCCCTCACTCAGTATCATATCATGTAAGTCTTTCCAGGTTATTATGAAGTCTGAATCTTCCCCATTTCTTATAGCACAATAATATTCCATTACATTCATATACCACAACTTGTTTAGCTATTCCACAATTGATGGGCATCCCCTTGATTTCCAATTCTTTGCTACCACAAAAAGAGTTGCTATAAATATTTTTGTACATACTGGTCCCTTTCCCACTTTTGTGATCTCTTTGGGATACAGCCCTAGAAGTGCTATTGCTGGGCCAAAGGGTATGCACATTTTTATAGCCTTTTGGGCATAGTTCCAAATTGCTCTACAGAATGGCTAGATCAGTTCACAACTCCACCAACAATGTAACAATGTTCCAATTTTCCCACATCCTCTCCAGCA
>JAQQSZ010007705.1:0-13232 GCA_028646595.1 Phalanger gymnotis | reverse complement strand
GACTAGGCTAGGTACACAAGACACAGTAGTAAATAACTATAGTAATATATTGTTTGATAAATCCAAAGACTTCAGTTTCTAGGATTAGAACGCACTATTTGACAAAACCTGCTAGGACAGCTGGAAAATAGTATGGCAGAAACTAAGCAGAGACCAATATTTCACACTGTAAAAAACAATGCTGCTAGCAGCTGCTGTGAAGGTGTAAAACCAGTGCACAGGAGGGCTGCTACCATAGGTTCTTTGATCTGCTTTTCTAAGGAAAGCAACTTTAAGGGGTTTACAATCTCACTTCAATTAAACATACGTATGTCGTTCACTTAGTTCAGGGGAAAAAGTCAGCACCCTGAATTTCAGAGAAGACACAAACAGAAATTACAAGTAGAAATTATATATACAGAGCAATATAACACAAATCAGCAGACAGGCTTCTTACTGTCTGTCCAAGACATTAGATACATAGTTACCAGAGAGAGAAGCAGGGACATCTAGATTTTTCAAAGCCTGTGGGGCTCCAACAGCTACCCAGAGTCTAGTCTGGTCACATCACACTACACGCTTCCAGTGAGTGAGCCCCATGCAAAATGCTAACCTCAGAGCATATATACACTTCTTCAGGTCAGAAGGCATCACAACCATGTGACTCAAATCCATGCGACCTAAGCCTTCCTGTGACTTAAGAAAGTCTTCAAAGACTCCTGATTCAATCAAAGACTCTTGATTGAAACAAAGACAAGATTCAAAGGCACTTGATTGCCTTTGTGCAGAGAAGCACTTAAAAACAAAATACAACAAAACATCCCACCCTACTTCCCACCACATACACCTTATTCCAAGATAAGGTCAAAATGGGTACATGATTTAGATAAAAGGGATGATACCATAAGCAAATTAGAAGACCAAGGAATAGTTTACCTGTCAGATCTATGGAGAAGGGAAAATTTATGACTAAAGAAGAGAATATTATAAAAAGCAAAATAGACAATTTTGATATCATTGAGTTAAAAAGTTTTTGCACAAACAGACTAATGAAACTAAAATTAGAAGGAAAGTAGAAAACTGTTATATTTGAGTAACAGAAGACAGCCTTATGGTGATATATGGCTAACAATATTATAAATGGAGAAGAAATGTTTCCTTTTAGCTTTTAATATCTTTAGAGGGTGTTGAGAGAGTTAAAAGAGAAAAATGAGGTCCATATGTGTGTGTGTGTGTGTGTGTGTGTGTGTGTGTGTGTGTGTGTGTGTGTGTTCTGGAGTTTTCCATCTCCTTGGCTGCAAGGGGTCAGGATGGGTGTCTTCCATCTTCCCTAAGGACTGCCTCTGGTGCACGGAGTGTCCATTTCTACTGTCACCTCATAGTCAGCCTCTTTAGATCAAAGCATCTTCTTAGACTGACCATGGACCTTCTGCCTTCCATTTCCTGCTCAGCATAGCACATCCCCTGAGGGAAGGCTGCAAGGGACTGGGCCAGACACCTTCCATCTGTCCCAAAACAACAACTTCCATCTGTGCCAGCACAAGACAACTTGTACATCCTGCTGCCATACCAGTCTCCAAATTGGGATGTAGAGAATGTTCAGGACAAAGAGGGGCACCTAACCCTTTGACCTCAGGCCTTTCATCTCCTGTTGTACCTCTTCACTGAGGGAAAAGCAAGAGAAAGGCAAGACTTTTTATTCATACTTTGCAGGTTCCCTTTCCCTCTCTAGCTGTGCCCCATTTCTCCATAATCTCCAGTTTTAGGAGGGAAGAGAAGTTGTGAAGTGAAGTCTTCCATCTCACCAGCTGTGTGCCTCACATCTTAAATTGCACTTGCTTCCACTCTAATCTTTAACCTCTGGGAAGAGATTGGGAAGAGGAGTGGAGCACTCCACTCAGCGATGAACATTCTCATACTTGCTGATATCTTTCATATCCCAGTGATTCCAAACCCCTGTAGATCACCATCCAAACCTTGTTCTCTACTTTCCACCACCTGATTCCTTTTCTCTATCCTCCTAAACCCTCTCACCATGAGCTTTCAACTAAATATCACCTAGCCCTTCCACTGTGCCCTCTAGAATGCTTGTTTCTTAGGCAACAAACTTCTCTTTGTATTATGTTATTTCTTCATCTGTTCCTTACATATACTGGCTACTACTGAAATCTAGCTCCTCCCTGATGATGAAGCTTCCTTGACTACATTCATGTATTCTTGTTGTGACTTCACTTATTCTCCTCAGCTCATAATCATGGTAGGGGTGCTGGAATACTTCTTGCTTTCCATTGCCACTTCTAGGTCCTCCCCTACCTCCATCTCTCAGCAAACTCTCTTCCTTTGAAGTTCATGCTATTTATATCTACCACCCAATCCAAATCCTGTAGTTGTTTACACACACACACACACACACACACACACACACACACACACACACACACACACACACACATACCAGGTGACAATTTTTATCTCTTCCCTAACTGTGCCCTCATACTAGGGGATTTCAACATTCATCAACACTATAACCACTCAGCTCCTCAGTTTTAATTTCTTATGAGCTATCCCTCTACCCCACTCCATCCACATAAAAAGAGTGTATCACTCATAAATGCACCAACTCTATGCTCAAAAATTCCAAAATCCCTTTCTCTGACCATAATCTACTGGCCTTTTACCTCTACTTTTGCCTTCCCTTATGAAATCCTACTCTTCATCTCCACCATTACATCTAATCCCATGACCCTTCAACTTTCTCCCAGAACATCTTTGCTGCATTAAACATTCTATATTCTTCTCTCCATTTTAACCCCTTCATAAACCAATTTAACTATATACTGTCCTACTTGCTTGAATCTCTATCCAACTTGGTCATATCACTGATTATGTCCTGTGAAATCTCATCCTTAGATTACTCTCACAAAATCAAAAAAATACAAATACTAGAAAATGTGAAATATTGGAAAAACTGCTGAGCTGGAAAATAGATCTGGGAGAGACAATTAAAGAATTATTAGACTATGTGAAAGCCATGAACAAAGAAAAACCTAGGACGTGAAATGTCAAGCACTTATCAAGGAAAGCTACCCTGATATCCTAGAACTAGAGAGCAAAATAAAAATGGAAAGAATCCATCGATCGCCTCCTGAAAGAGATCCCCAAATAACCCGCCCCCAGGAATATTAGAGCCAAATTTCAGAGCTCTCAGGTAAAATAGCCAGAAAGAAATGATTCAAATATTGTGGAGACACAATCAGGATTGCACAGGATTTAACAGCTTCTACATTAAAGGATTACAGAGATTCCAATATGATATTCCAAAGGCCAATGGAACTAGGATAACAAAAGAATCACCTGCTCAGCAAAACTGAGTATAATCCTTCAGGGGAAAAATGGATATTCAATGAAACAGAGGACTTTCACACATCCCTAATGGAAAGACCAGAGCTGAGCAGAAATTTTGATTTTCAAATACAAAACTCAAGAGAAACATAAAAAGACAAAGAGGAAAGAGAAAACATAAGGGATTCAATAAAATCAAACTTTACACTTTTACATGGGATATATGTGTAACTCTTAAGAACATTTACTCTATTAGGGCAGTTAAAAAGAGTATGTATAGACTAAGGGTTTGGTTATAAGTTCACTAGGATAGGATGGTATTCAAAATAAATGAGGAATGAGAAAGAAGATTTTACTGGGAGAAAAAGGAAGGGAGAAGTATAATGGGGTAAAATGTCTTGCATGAAGAAGTGCAAAAGAATTTTTATACTGCAGAGAAAGAAGTGGGGTGAGTGAAGATTGCTTGAACTTCACTATTATCAAAATTGGTTTAAAAATGGAATAAAATATACATTTAGTTGAGTATAGAAATCTATCTTACAATATAAGGAAGTAGGAGGGAAGAAGATAATAGAAGGGAGGAACTGAGAGAAGGGAGGCTACATTGCTGGAGGTGGTAGTCAGAAGCAAAACACTTGTGAGAAGGGACAGAGTGAAAGGAGAAAGAAAGAGAGAAGGATAAACAGGGAAAAATAAAGTGTAGAGAAATACACAGTTAGTAGTCATAACTTTGAATGATAATGGGATGAACTCACCCATAAAATGGAAGCAGGTAGCAGAGTGAGTTAAAAACCAGAACTCTACAGTATGTTGTTTAAAAGAAACATAAGTTTTATTCTGTGTTAATACATGTAAGTCCCTGCCTCCCCCTCTTTCCTTCCCCCTATTCTCCCTCTATTTCCTATTATTTCTCAATAAAAATTGAATATTGAATTGTCTTGCATTGTTATAACATTATTCATGTCCATTGGACTCATTAAAGGGCTTGTTTTCCAACCATCTCTTGCTAGCCCATGGGCCTTTCCTTAGACATAAACTGGTCTCTGGAAAGAGACTCTCTTTTTTAACAATTGGATTTCCGTTAGGCATTAGGACATTGTGAGCTCAGTCCTAGAAAGCAAGGGTCAAAAGAGGAACCTCTGTCTTCCCAAGAGGGACTCCCTTATGCCAGAGAACTACCACAAGATAGAAATCCTACTATTTCTCCCTTATTGACTCACTTGTTTTGGCTCCTCTAAACCTTTTCATCCCTCCTCAGATGTCTCAGGACTCTCCATCCCCACACTGTCTCAGCTGAGAACTTTGCATCATATTTTAAAGAGAAAATTGAGGCTATTTGCTGTGAGCTCCCACTTCTTTCCTCTTCCTCATCACTTATCATTCAGATGCCTTTTGCCACTAGGTCTTCCTTTGTTCCTTTTGCATATGATAAAATGACCTAACCCTTATACTTTTCCAAGTGATCCCATTCCACACCAACTCCTCCAAAAGATTGCCACATCTGTTATCCAGTCTTTCCCTGTATACTGCCTTATTCACTATTACCTACGAACATGTGCTTCTCTCTTCTATCTTAAAAAGAAACATAAAACAAATGCAAAAAACTCTCACTTGATTTTTCTATTCCCACTTTTTTCATAAGCTGTTCTGCCCATTGTAGCTAAACTCCTTGAAATGGCCATTTACAATAGGTGCCTTAATTTTCTTTCTTCTCGTTCTCTTCTTAACCCCTTACAATCTAGTCTCTAATCTTATTATTCTGCTGAAATTGTTGTCTCCAAAATTACTAATGATCTCTTAGTTACCATATCCAATGACCTTTTCTCATTTTTCACTGTCATTGGCCTTGGCGTAGCCTTTGATTCCATTGATCTCTCTCTCCTTGATGCTTGCTTCTCTCTAGGTTTTCAGGCCACAACTATCTTCTACTTCTCTTTCTACCTATCTGATGTTCATTTGTTTCCTTTGCTGGATTTGCTTTTAAATAGCACCTTCTAATAGTAGATGTTTCTCAGGATTCAGTACTGGGCCTTCTTCTCTTCTCAATCTGTACTATCTCACTCCTTGATCTTATCAGCTCTTATCATGGATTTAATTACCATTTCTTTGCTGATGATCACATCTCCAACAGCCTTTTAGACATACCAATTTGGAGGCTGAGTAGACATTTTAAACTCCATATGTCCAAAATGGAACTCATTATTTCAGTTGTTGAGTCATTTTTCAGTCATGTACAGCTCTTCGTGAGCCCTTTTTAGTTTTTCTTGGCAAAGATAATGGAATAGCTTACTATTTCCTTCTCTTTCTCATTTAACAGATGAAACTGAGGTAAACAGGGTTAAGTGTCTTGCCTAGGGTCACACAGTTAAATAAGTGTCTAAGGCCACATTTGAACTCAGGAAAATGAATCTTCCTGACTCCAGGCCCAGCACTATACCCTGTATCATTTAGCTGCCCTTGGAACTCATTTTTTCTGCTAACCCTTTTTCTATTCCTACTTGGACTTCTCTAATTGAACTTGCTATTATCATAGAGAACCACACCATCCTCCTAGTCCCTCAGGCTCACAAACCTCAGAGTCACCTTGGACTTCTCACTATTTTTTACCTCCCAGATCTGAGCTGTTTCCTTGCTTATCAATTTTACCTTTGCAGCAGCTCTTTAATACACTCTCCTCTTCCGTGCCTTCTATTTCCTAATTATTTCTTATTTGTCCTATATATAGTTTGCTTTGTACATATTTGCTTGCATACTCTCTACTCCATTAGATTGTAGACTCCTTGAGGTAAGCGACTGTCTTTTGCCTGTATTTTTTTGTATATTCAGAGCTTAGTACAATGCTTGGCACATCGTAGGTGCTTAATCAATCTTTATTGATTGATTGAAGAAGTAGAAGAGAAGGAAGGAATAATATACTAGCATAGAAAGGAGGAAAAAAAAAAGAAATGGTACTTGCTGTTTCTCCTAATTATTTTATGTTAGAAAAACATGGAGAAAGAGTTGGGGGTGGGTAGCAGATGAACCTCACTCTTATCTGAAAGGGACAAAGGATGGTTTAAAACACTTACTCAAAAGGTATTTGGTATAGAAACATCAAACTCAACAGGGAATTAAGTGGATATGGGGTGTTTTTAAGTGGGAGGATAGTCCAAGAGAGAGAAGAAAAGCAAACTGCAAGATCCTAAAGGTTGTAATGTAAGGAAGGGAGAAAATAAAAAGAACTGCTATCTGTAGGGGTGACTCATTATCTCAGAAACTTTAGGATGATGGAAGAAATTGTCATATATTAATATAATAGAATATTACATAGTAAGAGATGACAAAAGATATTATTTCAGAGACTCTTGGGTGGCATGAATTTATGCAGTGAGGGAATCATAGTCAGGATAATAATTTATAGAAGAACAAAAGCATTATAGAGAAAAAATGGCTGCACAATTTAAAAGCTATGTGCACTATGTCTCCAGAAGTTCTATAATTTAGTGTGTTGACTACCTTCTGATATAGTGGTAATGGACAATGACAAACATTTTTAGACATGGGCACTGTGTGCATTTATTTTGCTTAACTTTTTAATTCGTTAAAAAGACTGCTGCCATTCTTTTCTTTTTCTTCATTATTTGGCGATGGGGAAGTAGGAAGAGAGTTTGCAATAGTGACACAAAAAGGGAAGGATGTTGAGAAATTTATTTTTAATACACACAAGAGCTCAGAATCAAGTTCATAAGAAAACACAGACAAGCAGGGCAGTTTTGTAAATAGCATGTAGAATTTACTATGTTAAAAAAACAAAACAATAAAGAGAGTGAAATGGAGATTCAGATTTCATGATGATTCTTCTTTTGTGCTTTTCTAAGAGTATAGAAAAGTTTTTCTTTGCTGTATATGGCCAGAATGAAACAAATTAAAATTATAAGGGACTCAAGCATATAGAACACTTCAGCAAACTCAGCATTGTATGTCCTGTCTTTTCAAAGATTTTTCCTAATTCCTAGAACATAATGCCATCTCTTCTAACTTCTTCCTCTTAGAATATGGTGCTTTTAAACTCAGGTGCTACTTCTTACAGGAAGTATTTCTTGTTCCTTATAATTGTTAGTGTTCTCCTCTTTCCTCAAATTCTATTCTATTTGTTAACTTGTTTCTTTTTTGTATGGAAGCAGAACATTTGCTTGTCTCCTTACTGCCTTGCACATAAGAAGTGCTTAATATATATTTGCTACATTTGATTGAAATTCAGAATATAGCATTGTTCCTTAAATAATATATTGAGACCAATATATTTATAATAGCACTTTTTTTTAAAGCAAAGTAGTTGCAAACTAGATGTCCTTCAATCAGAGAATGGGCAAATAAATTATATTACATGAATTAGATAAACTAGAACAGGGCTATAAGAAATGATAAATATTAAGATAAAGAAGCATAGGAAAATTAAACATGGTATCCTTAACGACTTTCTCATAGGCCCTTTCCCTTTATACTGTTTGACTTTCTATTCTCATGGGGTTAAATCATTCTCTCTATGTAAATGATTCCAAGATCTACATAGCTAACCCTGGTCTGTCCCTCTTCTACAGGACTGAATCACAAACTGCCATTTGGATTCTCTAACTGTATGTGCTGTAGGCATCTGACATTCAACAAATCCAAAAGAGAACTATCCTGGCACATGGAAAGCACTTAGGAAACGACTAACTGACTTAGATGAACTGTGTAGCATAGTGAAATAAGTAGAACCAGGAAAACAACTTACACAATGATTATGACTCTGGGAATGGGAAAAACAAAAACCCATTGAAACTGAATGATATATAATTATATTGGCCATACTTGGCACTGAAGAAGACACGAGAAATGTTGCCTCCCTCCCAATTTGCAGAAGCAGAAGGCTATTAGTAAGGAACATCACATATACTGTCAGATTTGATTAATGTTTATTTCTTCCTGACATGCTTTTTTTCCTTTTCAATTTTCCTTCTCTCTTTTCCTTTCCTTTCCTTTCCTTTCCTTTCCTTTCCTTTCCTTTCCTTTCCTTTCCTTTCCTTTCCTTTCCTTTCCTTTCCTTTCCTTTCCTTTCCTTTCCTTTCCTTCAAAACAAATAAACAAAGGAAAAATGAATGACTCAACAAGTGAAACATTGTATTGAAAGTAAAGCTGTTTTTAAATCCTGCAGATTCAGCTTGCTGCCATTACCTTTTTAATTTTTCACACTGTTAGCAATCCTCTACATGCCTGCTTTATTAGACAGAGGCACTGGCTGTCACCCCTCTTCAGCCCTTTTTCTTAAAAACCCCAGAAAGCAGAACTAGGAGAAGTAGCAAAACGCTGTTATGTCTTCTGTAGCAGAGTTTATGTTGTTTAAAGTTACTTGTTAAGTAAAAGCTTCCAGCTACCTCCAGCCTCACCTTGAATGTCTTTTTTTCCTCCAGAAGTCATTATTATTGGCACAGTGTTTAGAAGTGCAATGAGAGAGTTTTGTAATACAGATTAAAGTGTAGCTAAAATCACATTCAGAGAAAGAACTATGGAGTCTGAATCCAGATTAAAGAATATTATTTTCACTTTTTTTCTGTTTTTTTCTTTCTTGTGGTTTTTCCCTTTTGTTCTGATTCTTTCAGAACATGACTAATATGGAAATATGTTTAACATGATTGTATATGTATAACCTGTATCAGGAGGGAGGGAGAAAATTTGGAGCTCAATTTTACAAAAATGAATGTTGAAAATTATCTTTACATGTAGTTAGGGAAAAATATTATTAAGATAAAAAATAAAGTCAACCCCAACCCCTCAAAAAAAGTGTAACTAACTGAGAACCACACCTCTGTTTAAAATTTCCTAAGTAGTTTGAGGTGTGTGTGTGTGTGTATGTGTTTGTGTTGGGGGCAGGGGAGAAGTACTAGGTGCCCTAGTTCTACCCTTAATCCATATCTTTCTGCCCTTGCTCTCAAGTGTCTCCTTAAATCTTCCTTTGTGTGAATTAAAATACACACACTCAAACACACACACGCAGAGTTTAATGCTCTAAGCCTTTATTTGCAAGCCTCATTTTTCAAAAACTTCTCAAGTTGAAAAGCTGCAACATACTGGGATAATCTCATGTAAAATTAACAGCAATTAGATTCATTTGTTGAATTTATTTCCATTTATGATGAATTACTGTGCAACATATTACAATTATGCATCTAATTAAATGCCAGCTTCCTTTTGTTGTAAGTTTTCTTTTATTTCAGCACTTTAGGATCAAATTTGCTCATATTTTAGTGTTTGTTGTTGACAACATATGGTTATTAATTGAAAATTTAAATGTATTAAAGAAAATATTGGCCATGATACTTGGCAAACTCATATGTTTGTCATTAAGAAATATAACTCTAATTTCTAGTATTTAGAAAATTATATTTAGATGATGAATAATTCCTCCTCATTGTTTCCATGAAGAATTTAAAGGAGACAGGAAGAAAGAGTCAGTGATAGGGTAAGAAAGAGATAGAATGAAAGACAGACAGACTGACACACAGAGAGACAGAAACAGAGAAAGACAGAGACAAAGGAAAAAAAGAGACACAAAAATAAAAAAAAAAGGGAAGAAAGAGAAATAAAGAGAAAGGAAGGGCAGAAAGAAACCATGAATTAAATAAGAAATAGGGAAAAAAAAAGATCAGTGGAGGAAGGTAACAGCAATTTTTTTTCCTGTAAGTTATTTATAAACTTTCATCAATATAAATTCCCTTTTGTTTGTTTTCTTTCTTATAATTAAATGATTGGTATATTAGTTCCCCAGCCTTTATTTTGTATGCAGTCTCATACAGGAAAAGAGAGTTGTATTATTACTTAAGCTTCTCCTCTTGGAATGTAGTTATAGCTTAACAATCTTCCTCCAGTTTTAGATAAAGTAAGATATGTGTATTTAAATAGCGCCAGTCATTGGAGCATTTTTTGGTATCCTCACAGAGAATTGTAAATGACACATATAATGGCCTGCCAATGACAGCATGGTTCCACAGGCTAAAATTATTCAGAAGTGAACCAATTATACCACATTTAAATAAACTACTTGAGTTCTCCCCTGGGAAGAAGGGAGGGAGGGAGACAAGAGAAATAGGTAGCTAAAAGAGCTTTCTGCAGAAAGTAAATGCTGTACTTGAAATTCTGGGATAGTATTATTGAGCCTCTCCTGGAAAGGAAAAACAGATTTAACATATATTCCAGCCCTTTTCTGCTTTGCAAACTGCTTGGCTACTGATCCTTTCTTGCAGAATGAGTGACTATAGTTTTTCTTCTGAAATAAGCCTGGTGAAGAGGAACAAATGTCCCATTTACCAGAGTAAAGTGTGGGTGGGTGGAGATGAAGGAAAGGCTGGCCTGGCTCTTTGGATGGGAGATTCATGAAGAGGTGGGCCCCTTTCACCTTCTCTAGTTCATTAAAGTGGGGCAGTGTTTTAATTTTTCTCTGATCTTGTCTTCTAGATAAAAGAAAGCCAGAGAGTAAGACAGATGCTTCAAATGAAAAATCTTTTCCTATGCTGGAATCCAAAGAGCTTCTGCAATTTCCATGAGCTGTCCTTAAAATTGTGAGTTCCCTGATAACTCATGATAGATAACTCATCCAAGAAGAAAGCAAATGAGAGGGGCCTTCTTTACATTAGGAGGCTTTTTGTGGCCTTGACTCTGAAAAGGAAGCAGGAAGCAGTAATTAAAGTGACTAGTAGGTAAGACAGGCCAGCAGCTAGAGACAAAGATGGAAAAGGACTCAGCCGGACTGGCACTACATGAAACTTCATCACTGGTGAAATCAGACCAGGGACCCAATCCCAATCTCAACCCAAATCTTACCTAGGTTGTCCTCAGATCTAATGTGAATTACCTAAATCTAATGAATCTGGTTGATTGAGAGTTGATTTCCCAAATGTGGGATGCAAACTTAGGGTCAAATTAAGATTTCTTTAATTCTCATAATGCAGGACAAGTTTACATTTTTTTTCTTGCCATGCACCTAATTCAGTTCTGAGTCTGGCCAATGTAAGGTCACAAGCTGTATAAGACTGAGATAATAGGAAGGAGAGT
Organism: Phalanger gymnotis; assembly: GCA_028646595.1. Taxonomy (NCBI): domain Eukaryota; kingdom Metazoa; phylum Chordata; class Mammalia; order Diprotodontia; family Phalangeridae; genus Phalanger; species Phalanger gymnotis. The sequence goes on along the minus strand of JAQQSZ010007705.1, from coordinate 1,841 downwards.
AGTCTAAGAATGTGAAAGTATGGCAGTTTGTCTAGATCAGTGGGGATAGAGTAGTAGAGTCAGTGATAAAGTGCTATCTGGTGATAAAATTGCATGCCATTCTCCCTATCTGGTTAAGCAACCAGCCAATTAAATTCATCAATCAACAATCAGCATTTCTGTAGGTTGTATACAAGAATGAAAGTGAGCCAGGTATGGTCTGTTTTTGCTACTACAGTACTAAGGGCAGTCACCAAGATACACCCAATGGTGCTATTAATAGAGCAATGTGGCATGACATGCAATAATTTTATATGTATATATATTTGTGTGTATGTATACGTATATATATATATACATATATACTTTTATGTACATATATACATACATATATAATATATACACACACATATATATACATGTATATATGTATGTATGTCTTATTTGAAAGCTTTATATGTTTTATTTTCACATTACATTTACTCATTACCTCTGTGAAAGGCTGTTGTAACAGAGTAAAACAGTTAAGTAAAATTAATAATATGGTAACTTCATCTGAAAGTGCATGTAACATTCCACATCTGTAGCACTTTCCACCTGTCTATTTTTTAATTGTCAAAAATATATTTTCTCTTCTTAATTTTTACTCTCTTGGGGAAAAAAGATAAGAAAAATAAATTTCTTATAACAATACAATAATCAAACAAAATAAATTCCCCAATGGTTATATGAAAAAAAAATGTGTCTCATTATGCACTCTAAATCTATCACCTTTCTGTCGGGAGTTAGAAAGTGTGTTAATCCTTAGTCCTTCAGCATCATGAATGATCATTGTTCTTACAGTTTCATTTTTTGTAGTATTGCTGATATTATATAAATTGCTCTCCTTATTCCATTCATTTCTAAAAGTTTTCAAAAATGTTTATTTTATAATAGTGATCTTAGATAAAAAATTCTTCTTGTTTTACTTACTTCCTGTTCATAAGTCTTTCCATATCTTTTTGAAATTGTCTATTTCCTCATCACATTCATATGCCACACCATTCCTCCATTGATGGGCATCTCCTTAGTTTCTCATTTTATCATTAGAATTTCTGTGAAACTGCAGTAGAATGTAGCTTCCATGAAGACTGGAAATGGTTTATGTTTTACTTATATGTCCCAAGGGTCTAGTACAACTCTTGCATATAGTTTTTACTTAATAAACATTTGCTGAATAGAGTTAAATTTATAAGGAAACAGGATTATTAGAATGGATTTTTCACTGGGCTTGGCAATTTTATTTTCTCATTCAAAATAGGCTAGCAATGAAAGGGCAAAATTAATCCTTTTAGCAATGTTAGGATTGACCAGAGTTTGGTGTGTTTTGTACAGACTGATTCACCAGGACATTACTTATTCCTACCCCTCATACCTGACAAATGCATCTCCAATTGACATCCCATGTACCTGACAGTATGTTATCCATATCCAAGACAGGAACTATTCTATGGTGAGCACGGGTGGGAGATTCCCTGATTTCCAACCAGGTTGGTACTCTTGTCCTCTGCCTCCACTTCCTGAAGCAGGAAAATAAGATTGATTTGCTAACTTTTTACTCAAATTTGTTACAAAATACAAATTCCTCATTCTCATAAGTAATTAAAATGGATACTTTTTAGGTCTAAACACAAAGCATATTTCTTTGTTTTCCCTCCTAAATACAATGAGGAATATTTCTTTATCACTTAAGTCTTTCCAAGTTTGTTCTGTGTCTCTTCTAACTCTCTTCTTTCAATTTAACTACTCTTCAAAAAGTTTTGCATCCTTGTGACATATTTCAAAAGATTTTGATGTAATAAGATCATCAAATTGAAAAAAAA
>JAQQSZ010007704.1:0-13232 GCA_028646595.1 Phalanger gymnotis | reverse complement strand
ATGGAAGCTAAGTAAATGGGTGTAATTTCTCTGGATGTCAAGCTTATGCCAATCCATCATTGTGGCATGCAAATGATCTGTCAATGAAACATAAGATCTGGAAAATTCTGTGAAATAGGAAAGGTTTTGAATTTGACTCTAGTGTTTGACTATTTCTTCTCTCCATGGACAAGCATAAATATGGGAAGGTTCATAGTAAGATGATTGATAAAAGGTGATTTTTTTTCCTGTGTTACCCTCTTTCAGTCCCACAGTCATAGTAGCATGTTAGTGGAAAATGGTTAGAGAGTATTATGAATCATACAGTTCTTAAACCACCTGGAAATATCATATGTTGATAATCTTTGTCCATTGAATTGGCCTGTGCCTTTTAATGTTATCAGTGATTTGGATAATGGTATGTTTATCATTCAGGTAACATAAAACTGAGATGGATAGCTAACACTTAGTGAGTCAGAGTATTCTCTTGAAAAATTAACATCAGGCTACAGAATTCAGGAGAAATGAATTAAAAATATTTTTAAAATCTTTTATCCCTTTTACTTTTGATAACATTAGTTGTCAGTCAAAAAGTTTTTTTTAATATCTACTACTTGTCAGGCACAGAGTTCCCATATGCGGGCTCAGGACTTACATAACTATTTGTGATGAAGAATAAATTGAGAAGAATTAGCCAGATAAACTTGGAACATCCTAACAGGACCATTCAGGAACAGGGAAAAGGTGCATCTTTTATTTTTTTATTAAGGAGTTGTCATCTTAAGCATTGACATGATAACTAATGGATTAACTCTTTCTTTGGCTAATGTGTTTTTTATTCTTTCTTTTGCATCTGAAAATATAAAGAACGGCAAAAAATCGGAACCTGGTATTGGAAAGCTCATGGTTTAATGGGGAGACAAGATGCAAACAACTATGTACAGCTATGACCTATACAGGATAAGTTGACTCAGGAAGAAGATATTAAGATTTAGGAGGACTGGGAAGCACTTGCAGAAGGTGGCATTTAACTTCAAACTTGAAGGAAGCCGGGGAAGTTTGGAGGCAGAGATGAGGAAGTAGTCTCAGGTATGGGAGACCATTAGTGAAAAGACACAGAATTGGGGAGTTCGAATGTTTTGGGGAAGGAACAACAAAGAGGCCATCCATCACTGATTGGGAGATCTTATGGAGGTGAGTAACATGTAGGGAAACTTGAAAGGTAGCATGGTTTGAAGATCTTTAAGAGCCAAACAAAAGGTTTTATTATTTGATCTTGCACATAATAGCTTTATTCTGTTTATCTCTCCCTTTGTGTTATCTTTGTAAATACTTTTAGGTAAGGGATTGTGTTGAATATTCTCTAGTATCTTTAAAAAATTGATTTAGTTTCTTTTCATAATTCCCTACTTTTCCATATATATCCCTCCCTTCCCTCTCTGAGAGAGCCATCTTTATGACAAAGAATTAAAAAAAAAAACGCTTTCAGTAAAACTAGTCAACACTTCAACCACATACAAAATTACATAATATTCCCCACCCATTGAAGTATTTCACATCCCTAGTCTCTTACCTCTGTAAAGAGAAGGTCAACTGGCACTTTTTTTATATATTTTCTTTGAGGCCAATCTCAGTAGTAATTTCATAGCATCTAGTTTCATTTATAATATTGTTGCGGTTCTTTCCCTTTATATGGCCATAGTCATTGTGCCTATTCCTTTTCTGGTTTGAACTAGCCATGAAAGAGCTACCAAAGTATCTGGGATTGAAATGAGGTAGATTTGGTCTACATGGATTTACAATTTTCAAAGAACAATCCATACATGCGATACAGAAATCATTCTCAAAATTTCAGAAAGAAAACAGAAACCTTTTAAAATTTTTATGAGACAAATTTGCTCCTAATATTTGAACCAAGCAAGAACAAAACAAAGAGAACTAAACATCAACATCATTAATGAATATCAATTTAAAAAGTGCAAATAAAATCCTGGGAAAAGGCTGCAATCATATCACTATTAACAAATTGGATTTCTAATAGAGATATAAGGATGTTTCAGAATGAGTGTAGTGCCTTGGTGGCTTTACCCTTCCAATTGGGACGTGTTCAGCTGGCCTTCCAGTAAAACATATTGAAGCTTGGATTGCATCTGCTTCTGGACATAAATGATGGAGATTATGGATTCTCCCCTCTGGCTTCTCACCTTGGGTCATGGATAAATGTCCTCTAACAGTTCCTTATTGGCTAAACTGACTCTATTGGCTAAACTGATTTATATTCTGTAGTCATTTAAGTTGGCTGCTGAGCCAGGACACTATGGCTATACCGAAGGGTAATCCCTAACCCTCCAGCCTCTTGCCAGCTTCAGAGTGTGAGAACTGTCCATGGGTGAGCCAATGTGTTGAATGGGAAAGAGAAGCCTTCCTATCCCTCACCTGGTGACAAACTGTGAGTTCATGGTTTTCTTGGAAATTCTGTGTCTAAGATGGAACCTCCTTCTGCTTATGTCTTCTTTCCTTTGGTATAATGTCATGTGAAATCTCAAAAGGTTGCTTATATTTCCTCCTTCTTAGACACCCAAGCAGTAGGATTGTGGCTATTAGAGCACCTGCTATAGCAACAACAGCAGAAACAGTTTGAAATGGAAATATTTGCTCACAGAGAGATAACTCGAAACAAAGAGGTCACTCAGGGTCAATCAGATGCTACTCAAGAGAGGTGAAATGTGCAATGGCTAATTAGCAGCATACACACACACAAACATAGTACATAAATACAAATAAGTATATACAAATAAGAATAGAAACACATGAATAGCATATTGAATTACAATATTGATAACTGTCTACATCTTTCCTTTTCAACTCTAATGGGTAACCCATTGACTTAGACCATCAAAGAATATATCTGACAAGCATTGTAGATGGACAATGTGCTGTGCTTACTATTGAATAGAGAAGGAAAGTGAACTAGATTTCGTGTGGGAAACTATGAGGTGTCTTTGATAATTTCAAACACTATCCATTTTAAAAAATATTCTCCCAGTATTGTGTATTGGTAAAAATAAAGGAATATCACAGTCTCTGAAGAGTCAAAATTGAGTGACTCAAAGGAAATGGAAGGTCACATGGTGAGAGTAAAGAAAAAAAGCATAAAGGACACTTTCCAGGAAATGTATTATTGAAAAGGGAAGTGTGCTGGTTATATGGTGGGAGTGAAAGTTGGATAGTCTGAATATTGCCCCTGTACCCTTCTAATGTTAAAAGAAGAAAGTCTCTAACACTAGATGGATATACTATGGAGGTTTTGTAAGAGGATATGGAAAAGATGTGTAGTAATCACATTGAGGAGATCATAGATCCATTGAAGTCTTGAAATATTAAGATCAGTAAAAAACTGCATTCACAAAACTATATGAAGTATGTTGTTCAAATATTATAGTTCAAATTTTATAGAAAAAGAAATGGAATATCGAGAAGTTAAGTTACTTGATCAGATAATAACATATCTAGTATGGACTTGAACACATGTCTTTTGACTCCAAGATTAATACTCTTTCTACTATTCCATGAAATATATGCCCTTTATGACATTACATTGTAATTAATGTTTAGGATATTTGAAGAGATTTTCCACAGGAATGCTAAGAAATATTGAATTTTCTATTAAGAGCATGAAAAATTATATTTAAGAGGGGATTAGATGAAGGGTGGTACAATGGGAAAATTACTAGGGAGTTGGGGACTTTTGTTCAAGTATTTGATCTGGTGCCTACCATCAGTGTAACTCAGTGATGTTGGGCAGGCCACTCAGCGTCTCTCCATCTGCCTCAATTTCCTAATATTTAAAATGAAGGAGTTGGACTAGGTGGCCTCTGAGCTCTCTTCTCAGTCAGGAAATATTATGAAATCAAATCCTAGAATCTTAGAGGTGGGAAAAAACTTTTAAAAGTATATGTAGACTAATTTCATTTTATAGCTGAGAAAGTATGGTTCACTTGAGGTTAAGGGGTCTGTCCAAGTTCACAAGGCCAGTTGTGGTTAAATATTTCATAACTTTAAATTTTGAACTGCTTGCCATTTAAGAAATTTTAGAAACATTTTCTATAAGGTAAACATCAGAGTTATCTTACTTTTTATTTCAATGCAGTCTAAATCTCTGTTACTATTTTAAAGGGTATAAATAAAGCATTTGCTTTAGGTAATAGTATTTAGAGTAAAATATTATAAATTACCTTCTAGTCATGATTATAAAAATCAGGCTAAGTAATAAAACTGGATTTTTTAATTACTTTGTTTTTACCATCTGCCCAGTAATGCTGAGCATAATCTTCATTCCACATGAAAGATTTAAGAACCCTGACAGAAATTTAAGTTAAGCCACTTTAGGTGTTTTAGCTTCATCAAATCTAGGAAAGCTTCAGGCTCATGCGTGATGAGGAAGAGGAACAGCTGCCAATAAGGACTGAAAGGGAAAGGCAAGTGGGAGATTTGAATGATTAAAAACTAAACAAAACAAAACCAAAAAACCTTACTCTAAGATGTCATCTTTTCTATTGTTTCAACTAAGACAAAATGTTTACAATCTACCATTGCATCCGGGCAAAGAAACACATATTGCAACTATGATTTGCTCTATTTATTGATGAGGTTGCCTAAGCTTAGAAAATTGAATATAAAACTTAGGGCTACATTTTATGATGCTGAATTTTAATCTTATATTTACGATCTCTGAGCCTAAAAGTAACTATCTATGCTTGGATAGTGAATTAGACCCATCATGCTGGGTAATACCACTAATACCATTAATGAAAAACAACAACCTTGAAGTCAGATCTTTTGATTCATTTCTTTGGACATCTAATAATCTTTTTCATATGAGTGTCCAAATATATTTGTATGTTATTATTTCATTGGGGATAAGGGACCAAATTAGGCCTAGAAAAAGTAGAATATTTCATATGTTGAGATGTCAAAATATTTCAGATATGGTGGAGATTAAATCTATAAACATTAATTGGTACTAATAGTTTTTAATACTTATACACCAATTGCACAATGGTAACAATATGTCTAGGATTAAAGGGGTTCAATTTTATAGAGCATGTAGGGAAAATATGGCAATCAATTCATGAATCCAATTCAATTAAAAAACAAAGAAACATATATTTAGTGCCTACTATGGGTCAAGTATTATGGAGTTGCCTGGATAAAAGACTAAAATTGATAGATGAGAAAGAGATAAGTAAACATATATTATTAAGTGCCTAGCATGTGTAGGCACTGGGATATGAAAAGAGGCAAAAGACAGAGAGTCCTCAAGGATCTTACAATCTAATGAGGGAGACAACATGCCAAGAAAAATATAGGCAAGAAAACCTATATACAAAGCAAGCTATATGCAGAATAAATAGGAAATAATTAACAGAGGTAAGACCCTGGAATTAAGAGGGGTTGAGGAAAGCTTCCTTTAGAAAATGAGATTTTAGTTATAATTTAAAGGAAGCCAGGGAGGTCTGTATTTGGAATGGAGGAGGGAGAGTGTTCAAGGCACTGAGGGCAGCCAGAGAAAAAATTTGGAGCTGAAAGATGAAGTGTCTTACTCATGGAACAGCTGGAAGGCCAATGTCACTGGACTGAAGAGTACATGTTGGAGAGGAAGGTGTAAGAAGAATAGAAAGGAGGCAACTAGGTGGTACAGTGAATAGAGCACCAACCCTGAAGTCAGGAGGACCTGAGTTCAAATGTGACACTTGTATATTTGGCACCCATGATACGTAGTTCATTTATTTTTTTAAATTACCCCGAGGCTTGTGAGTAGGAAACATTGTTGAGTACTTGACACTTAGTAGTTGTATGACCTTGGACGAGTCATTTAACTCCAATTGCTTTGTCTTCCCCCCTCCAAAAAAGAACAAAAAGAAAACTGGAAGTGGGGCTAGGTTATAAAGGGCTTTAATGCCAAAAAGCATTTTATATTTGATCCTGTAGGGAGTAGGAAGTCACTGGAATTTATTGAGGAGGGGATGACATGATCACCTAGATAGATAATATTTTTATTATTAATTTTATATATATATAATATATATGGAAAAGATGTGTAGTAATCACATAACCATGTGATAACTCTGTAATATATATAATATATAATATAATAATATTATTAATAGCTTTTATGTAGTACTTTAAAGTTTGAAAATTGCCTTTCATATTTTATCATCACAACAGCTATGTAGGGTTGTTATTATTAGTATCCTTATTTTTCAGATGAGAAAAATTGAGGCTGAGAAAGCTTAAGTGATTTTCCTAGTTAGTAAGTATCTAAGGGAAGATTCAGACTCGGATCTGTCTGACTTCAAGTGCCACACTCTTTTAACTATGTTGACTAACTACCTGAAATAAATGTATTTTATTCCCCAAAAGAGCATGTTCTACTTGGAAAATGAACCCTCTACGTAGATTAGTTAACACAAGGTAATCTAAATTGGAAGAAAACATTAATAACTGAAAGGGATAAGGGAGGTCTTACTAGAGACATGACACCTGACCTGAATCTTTTACAATAAGGATTCTGAGAGACAGTTATGTAGAAGTGGTGCAAACCTTCAGGTATGGGGAGCTGCTTGTACAAATACATACAAATGGGGAATAAAGTTACCCAGCGGAGGAACAGCTACAAGTGCGGTCTGACTTCACTGTGCATGAAAGATACTAATACAGTATAAATAGGAAAAAGGGAAATTGGATTTAGAAGGTAGCATGCTTTAAAATTTAGGCTTAGGTGTTTGTATTTTATCCTAGAGAGAAGAGGGGGCCACTGGCAGTCTTTGAGAGATGTGGCATATTGAAAAGATTGGCACCTTTGAATAATTTATTTTTCTTCTTGCACAGGATTTTATATCTGCACTTGTACAGTTGGCACTCATGATATGTAGTTCATTTATTTTTTAAATTACCCTGAGGCTTGTGAGTAGGAAACTTTGTTGAGTAAAAGAATACTGGACATTTTGTCAGGAGGCCTGGGTTCAAGCCTCCTGATTTGGCACTGTTTGTAATCCACATGATCTTGGGCAAGGCAATTTATCTTTTTCAAACTCATTTTCCTTTCATGTAAATTAGTGATAGCATCTTCTCTGGCTATATCACAAACTTGTATTGAAGGAAGTGTTTTGAAATTATAAAGTAATTATATTATTTAGAGATATATCGTTTATATATATACATATATATACGTATATGTACTTACCATGTAGTATACATTTATATAGTATATCTATAGCAAGCCGGTGTTGCAGTAGATACAGTGCTAGGCCTAGAACCAGGAAGACCTGAGTTCAAATCTGGCCTTAGTCACTTAATAGCTATATGATGTTGGGCAAGTCACTTAACCTCTGTTTGCCTCAGTTTCCACACATGTAAAATATGGATAATGACAACGCCTCCCAGGGCTGTTGTGAGAAGAAATGAGATAATTGTAAAGCATTTAGCAGAGCACCTGGCATGTAGTAAGCACTGTATAAATGTTGGTTTTATTATTATTATCATCATTATTATTATGTAAGGCAATCATGTGAAGTATGAAATACATTTTTGTCCTTAAAACCATTATGGTAGTAGCATGGGAGATCATCTCCCCGCAGATCACAATACTATAAAGTAATAAGAGAACCAACATCATTTTTTGTCTCAACATCATCATCATCACCACCTTCATTTTATTACTCATGATCTTTATCATCTTTTTTCATATTTGCCTTTGTCGTCATCATCTTTATCTTCATCATCATCATATTACTATTATTATTATTATTACTATTGCATCATAAGGTTAAAGATCAGCTGAAATCAACCTATTCTCATACTAGCACCGTGGTGCAAACAGAAAGAATAGAAGCAGCACAATTTTTATAATAGTGAAAAGTAAGCTGGTGACAGAATAGACATGCATAAAATTAAGTTACTTTTGAAATTTTTCCAATCTTGTTTTTTTACCCTTTATTGTATAGTTGTAATTGATACAATTCCAATTGATTTATTTTCAATATAGCAAGCTCATAAAGTAATGGACTCAATTCTTCTCTTGCAAATAGGAGTGCATGTGACTTGTTTATTCTCCTGGAAAGAAGCCTCAATCTGTCATATGTCAACCCATTCCTGCTCCAAAGAACTCATATGTTACTCCCGTTCATTAATTTATATATTTTCTTGTTAGTTATTGAAAAGAATTTCTAATGTTATATGCTTTATCTTTATTGAAGTGAAATAGTGAGAAAGATGAACTTTGATGAAAAATGAACTGTTTGATCTTAGGATGATAGTATCATATATTTAGATTTAAGGGACCTCAGAGGTCATCCAGTCTAATTCTCTCATTTCAAAGCTGAGTTAAAAAGTGGCCTAAGGAGATTAAGTGACTTGCCCAAGTATACACAAGCTGCTACCATCAGAAGTGAGATTTGAACTCAGGTTCTCTGACTCAAGAGTCAGAGTTCTTGACATATTACCACACATTCTGATAGACGGGAAGGCAACATGGTATAGATTTGGAAATATGCTGGACCTGGAGTCAGCATTTGAGCCAGGTTTAATTCCTTGCTTCAGCATTTATTGTTTATGAGATATTAGGAAATAATGCTTCTAAATTTCAATTTTTACATCTGTAAAAAAAGGGACAATAAGGCATGCAGTACCTTACATGGTTATTGGGAAAAGCCAATAAGATAGTGTATTGTGGTGCTTTGTGAAATTTTATGTGCTATATATGCTTCAGTAATTGTTAAGAAAGATACTTTTTGCCTCAAAGCATCTTAGAACTTAAAGCGTCATTTAGTCAGACCTCTACCTCAAGATGCTGTATTTATATAATATCCCTGACTAGTGAAGAGATCTTGGATGAAGGAGAAGGGCTCCAGAGTGCATAATGGAATGGGAAAGAAGGGAAGAGAAGAGAATAAGGCTGGGGTGAACAGGTAATGGGAAAGGTAGATAGGAAAAGGGGACTTTTGCTCCTTGTTATCCCAAGGCTCAAACTTTCTGTTGGATCTTCTTAGTATATGAGATGAATGTGGATCCCTTTTCATTTAGACCTATTGGCTCTTTGGGGCTGTTGTAATTGGGTTAGTGGAGGCTGGACTGAGCTCATGATAGCTATGTTCCAGCTATATAGCTTCATCTCAACATGACAAAATATGAAATATGCCATGCATATATCACAAGCAGTTAGCATCCATGCTATGAGTCCCCAGAAACAGACTTTTTAATATCTTTCACATTCCAAGACTCAGAATTTCTGATGGATCTACTTTGCATCTTAGATGTATGTAAGTACCCTTATGTACAGTCCCACTAGTGTTTTTATATTCTGGAGGCTTGGGGTCTTTGATAGATATGAGTCTCCTTTGATCCAAGCTCTACCTTCTTTAATAATTTCTTCACACAGTTGCTAACTAAAAATAAGAAGTCTGACCTACTTAAAAGTCTTGATGTGTTTATCTTGATGAGGATAAGTCTTTTCTGCTTTAAAATATAAACTCCTCAGCATAACAGGTACAGGATTTGATAATAGGGTTGCTTGCCTTCTTCCTCTTTTATGTACATACCAAACAAATTGGACTACTAGTTCTTCCCTGAATGTGACATTATATCTCAAACCTCTGTGCCTTATCACAGGCTATTTCCTCTCTCTTCACTTTTACCTCTTAGAAAACTTAGTTGAATCCTTTTCTGATTTCCAGGTTTTTAGGGCTTATTTATTCCTTAAATTATCCTGTATTATTATTTTTACATGTTTGATACCCCCACAACACACAATGCCCAGTAGAATGCCCCCATAATACCCAAAAGAATTGAAATTCCTTGATGGTAGAGAAATATATATGCATATAGGTATACACACATATATACACATACCTACATATATGTATACATGCATATATATGTACATACATATATGTATGTATTTGATTTTAACTTTGCATTCCTGTAGCTAGAACAGTGCTTTAGACAGAGTCAGTGTTAAATAAATGTTTGTTGAATTGGATTGATTTAAACAGTAATAACAACAGCTAATATTTCCATAGGCTTTAAAATTTGCAAAAAAAAAAACCTTTACATTTCTTATCTCATTTGAATTGAACTGAATTGAAAAGATGTTGACCCTTAAGCTGCAATTATTTTCCTGGTGGCCCATATAAGCACTAAAAGGGGAGATGACCAAGTATCCCTTGAAATTATGTTTCTTATATCCTTTGGGTCCAGGACAAAATTAAATTTTATTTTTCCCCCTTCTGACAAGGGGAATCTGTGAATCATCCTTTCATTTCAAAGGACATGAATGTTAATAGCTTGGAATGCCTCAGGCACCAACAAATTCCAGGAAATAGAGAAGGCATCAGGAAGGAGAAGCAAAAGCAGCCTGCTGCAGAAATCCTTTTAGATCTCAAAGAAGACCAAGAAACCTGAAGGTTTGGGACTACCACAAAGGCCCAAAATGGTATGTGGAAAGAAAATGAAAATTTTCTGAAAAATAAGAGAAAAAATCTTCACCAGATTTACTTGAATGAGAATTTTATTGCTTATGGTCTGAAGATATTATAGGGATTTAGAGAGATGCTGCCAAGTATTAAAGAGAGATGTTGGAAACTCCAGCCTACCAGAATGGGTTTTCTATACACTTAAGGTGTGAAGTACCATAATTCCTCTTAACCATATTTATTTCTGGAGGACGTTTAATCTTTTTAGAAGTTGTATACATTAAACATTTGTATTTCATTTGCCATAATATTTGAATGATAATGTTTAAGGCATTTTGAAGTTTGGATAATGCCTCAATTTACTTACACTCTTAAGAATTTTAATTGCTGGGGGCGGGGGGGGTGGTGGAGCCAAGATGGCAGCTAGAATGCAGAGACTTGCTTAAGCTCTCCCAAAAATCCCTCCAAACACCTGTAAAAATGACTGAACAAATTCTAGAGCTGCAGAACCCATGAAATAGCAGAGGGAAACAGGTTCCCAGCCCAGGAGAGCCTGGATGGTTGTCAGGAAGGGTCCATCACACAGTGCTGAGAGTGGAGCACAGCCCAACATGGGCCAGACCCACCAGACCTGGAGTCAGCCAGCCGGAACAGGCCTTAGAGCCATGAATCAATGAGCTGTGGCAGTTACCAGACTTCTCAACCCACAAACGCCAAAGAACAGGTTAGAGGGAAACTGTGAAATCAAGTTCAGAGCAGTCTGATCACCAGCCCTGGGGGTGGCAGCAGAAAACTCCTGAGGATGCTTCAAGAGCTACAACATCAGCTGCTTCCCATGTCCCTGGCTCACATACTGGAAGGAATCTAGCAGCGGATCAGAGCGGGAGTGCAAGGAACACTTTGTGGGAACAAAGGCAGATTCTCTTGCTGTATCCTATTTGGATCTGTATTGCTGTCCTGGTTGGTAGGTCTTGGGGGAGGAGGAGCCCTGTGGTGACAGAGCCTGGGGTGACAGTGAAGTAGAAGTAGCTCTGAAAACAGCAGTGCTTGGACCCTAAAGCTTGGGACAAAGTACTCTCTACTCGACAAGCATTCATATCCTGACAAAAAGCTCAAGGGTCCAGTAGTTGGCTGGGAACATGAACAGGCAGCAAAAACTAACTCAGATGCAAATGCAGACTCAGACTCAAACTCTAGATTTCTTTTTTGGTGACAAAGAAGATCTAAACATACATCCAGAAGAAGTCAACAAAGTTGAAGAGCCTACATAAAAAGCCTCCAAAAAAAATATTAATTAGTCTCAGGCCATGGAAGACCTCAAAAAAGGATTTGGAAAGGCAAGTAAGAAAAGTAGAGGAAAAATGGGAAGGCAAATGAGAGTGATGCAAAAAAACCATGAAAAACAAGTCAATGACTTGCTAAAGGAGACCCCCAAAAAATACTGAAGAAAATAACACCTTAAATTTAGAACAGACTAACGCAAATGTCAAGAGCTCCAAAAAGCCAATGAGGAGAAGAATGCATTGAAAGGCAGAGTTAGCCAAATGGAAAAGGAGGTACAAAAAACTACTGAAGAAAATACCACCTTAAATATTAGATTGGAGCAAGTGGAAGCTAGTGACTTTATGAGAAATCAAGATATTATAAAACAGAACCAAAGGAATGAAAAAATGGAAGACCATACGAAATATCTCATTGGAAAAACCACTGACCTAGAGAATAGATCTAGGAGAGATAATTTAAAAATTACTGGACTACCTGAAAGCCATGATCAAAAAAAAAAAGAGCCTAAATATCATCTTTCAAGAAATTATCAAGGAGAACTGCCCTGATATTCTAGAACCACAGGGTAAAATAGAAATTGAAAGAATTGACCCATCACCTCTTGAAAAAGATCCCAAAAAGAAAACTCCTAGGAATATTGCAGCCAAGTTTGAGAGTTCCCAGTTCAAGGAGAAAATATTGCAAGCAGCCAGAAAGAAACAATTTGAATATTGTGGAAACACAATCAGAATAACACAAGATCTAGCAGCTTGTACATTAAGGGATCAAAGGGCTTGGAATATGATATTCTGGAGTTCAAAGGAGCTAAGATTAAAACCAAGAATCACCTACCCAGCAAAACTGAGTATCATGCTCCAAGGCAAAATATGGATTTTCAATAAAATAGATGACTTTCAAGCTTTCTCTATGAAAAGACCAGAGCTGAATAGAAAATTTGACTTTCAAACACAAGAATCAAGAGAAGCATGAAAAGGTAAACAAGAAAGAGAATTCATAAGGGACTTACTAAAGTTGAACTGTTTTGTTTACATTCCTACATGGAAAGCTGATGAGTGTAATTCAGGAGACCTTTCTCAGTATTAGGGGAGTTGAAGGGAATATAGAGGGCACAGTATGAGTTGAATATGAAGGGATGATATCTAAAAACATGAAACAAATTTAAGGGGTGAGAGAGGAATATGTTGAGAGAAGGAGAAAGGGAGAGATAGAATGGGGTAAATTATCTCAAATAAAAGTGGCAAGAAAAAGCAGTTCTGTTGGATGGGAAGAGGAAGCGGGTGAGGGGAAATGAGTGAATCTTACTCTCATCTAATTCAACTTGAGGAGGGAATAATATACACACTCAAATGAGTATCTTACTCCACAGGAAAATAAAGAGAAGAAGATAAAGAAAAGGGGTGGGGATGATAGAAGGGAGGGCAGATAGGGGGAGGAGGTAATCAAAAGTGAACACTTTTGAAAAGGGACAGGGTCAAGGGAGAAAACTGAATAAAAGGG
>JAQQSZ010007703.1:0-13232 GCA_028646595.1 Phalanger gymnotis | reverse complement strand
CTAATAGGGGTTTGGGCCTGGGGCTTAGCACCTAGTAAGGCTCAATGAAATACACTGAATTACTCAAAGGAAACAAACCAAACTCTTCAAGGGCACTTGTTGAACTAAGTGCTAAGGAGCCCGTTTTGCTTACCAACACAGTATCCCAAGGAATGAGAAGAACAGCATAAAAACGTGGAGGAAGGGAAAAAAGAACAGGAATCAGATGAGCCTCATTCTTATCCCAACTAGACAAAGGAGTATTGAAAACCACAGACAGACAGACATACACACACAAACTGTATCCAACTCAACAAGGTAAACTAAGTAGGAGGATGATACCAGAGAGGTAATAGTTGTATGCAAAATAAACTTCCTGATTCTAAAGGAGATGTTAGGGGCAAGGGGTGGGAGGTGGGGGGAGAACAACAAAAAAGTCCCACAATAGGATGCTACAGACCTTGGAACCCTAGAGCGTACTGGTTGAAAACATGCTACATTCCAGCTGAGAACTGGTCACTTTCATTCACTGGAACTTCCAAGGTCCCAATTGTAGGCTTTTGCAATTACTGTTAGCTTTCTTGGGAGTTCTCTCTTCTTGCTGCCTCTGCAGCAAGACAAGAGAATTTCTTTAGGCTACATGTGTCTCTGGACTGTCTCTGGTTGTACTGGGAGGCTACGAACTTCTTTGTGGGTCTTGGCTTTCCTGGTGGCCCCCTTTCATACTGCTGGATTTCTTGATCTTTATTTGACTTAGCGTGAATTTCATGCTCTTGCTGGAATTGCTGTGTGGAGCTGGGCAAGTCCGCCACCTCCATTCAGGTAGCCATCTTACTTAGCCTTTTTTGTTAAAAGTTGCTATATTCATTTTTCAGTGGTCCCATAAATGGAAGGATTTGGCAAAGAGTATTTTAGAGACTAAATTCCAAAGATTCATTGCCTTACAACTGTGTTTTGTTCTTTTTTTTAAACAGGTGGTCATGCTTGTACTAGCTTGGAAATTGGATGCACAGAACATGGGTTATTTTACATTACAGGAATGGTTAAAAGGAATGACATCTCTACAGTAAGTCTTTTTGTTTTGTTTTAGGGAACAACAGTTACCTAAATTCAGTATGTATATGCACGTACTTGTGTATGTAAATTTTGTTTCTGCTTTGGGGAGTTTACTAAGTTACATTTCAAGTAATGTACCTTAACATCTAACATTCTGAATGTTGAATAATAGAGGTTCAGTGAACAATTAGGAACTTTCACAAAACTACAAAGTTATAGGGCATCTTGGTGGCCCTGTTAGTACAAAGAATACCTGAACATGAATCCCTTCTGTAACAAGTGACTGTATGGTATCCATTCGAAAACCCACAATAATGGAGGGAACCTATCACCTCTCAAGGCAGCCCATTGTAATTTCAACTCTCTTAAGTAGGAAGTTTCTCTTTACATGGAGCCAAAATCTGGCTCTGCAACTTTCACATCTTTCTCCTAGTTTTGCTCACTGAGACCAACCAGAACTGTTTACATGACATTCTTGAAGACATAAAAAGATTTAAGGTAGCTGTTATGCATCCTTTGCTCCCCTCTGTCCGGGCAAAACATCATTTGATGCTTCAGTTCATCCTTCTTTGGAAGAGTCTTTTGTCTCCTCACCAGCCTGGTGGGCTTCCTGAATGTATTCCAGTTTGTTTATATCCGTCCTAAAATATGGTGCCTTTAGCTAAACCCATTTGTCCAGAGGTGGTATGGCTGTCCCACCCCAGGGCTGTCCAACCTTAGGTAATCTTAGGGCCGAGTTAAAATAATTATTTGAGAGCCACACCCAGAATAAGAAATACTAATAGAAAGTTGGGGAACGCACGTCATCAGTATGACAGGTGACGGCGCGAAGCACGAAAGCAAATACAAAACAACAAAGTGACAGTACGGCAGTATAAAGGTAGGTGCATACTGACTAGTCTGCATCGTACAGATAGAATGCATCCCACAGATAGATTGAAAATTCCGTGCTGTATGTTCCATCCGTAATACTGCTTAAAAACACCAAAGAAAATTAACATCAATGAGATTATTTATTAGTGATGGAATTAAAAAATCCAATACACATTCCATGCAAATTATTACTTTATTTTTTCGCTCACGAAAATTAAAACCCACAGGCGGGTCGCATAAAATTGCACTGCGGGCCACATTTTGGACAGCCCTGACCTACACTGCTCTAGAAACTGACTCTTCATTCAGTTTATGAACATGTTAGCTTTTTTGACTTCTCTATCACACTTTAGACTCATGTTGAATTTGAAATTCACTAAAACTTAACTTTTGAATAGTAGGTGGTCTTGGTGCTTCAGTAGTGTACTGATTAATTCCTAACAACTTAGAATGATTTCTGTTTCTCTTTAATTATGGATTTTATATACACACATATATACATACACTCTTTATACTTTTAAAATGAGATTAATAATGGTTTGTTTTTTACTGTATTTAGATAATTTTGAAATTTGTCAATCATTTAACATCCAATGTTAGTAGTTCAGTTTATTAAGCACATACTATGTAGGTAGCACTGGCCTAGGCATTGACCATAGGCACAAATGAAACAGTCCTTGCTCTCAAGAAAAATTTGCAATGATTAAAGAGTAAACAAAAGAAATTATCAGAAACCTTTTTTTGGCCACAAAACTTACAACTTAAATGAAATAGATAAATATTTTTAAAAATATTAACAAAAGAAAAAACTGTTTCAATAACCATATATCAGAAAAAGAAAATGAGCCAACTATAAATGACCTACCAAAGGGAAAAAAACTAAACAAACTCCTGGACCAGGATAGATTTAGAAGCGTTTAGAGTTGTTGAAAACATTCATAGAATTTTTAATTCTAATTGCAATAATAGGGAAATAAGTCACCCTTTCAATCTGTAATACAAATATGATCTTATATCTAAACCAGGGACAGACACAACAGAGAAATGAATCTATAGACTGGTACCCCAATGAGCATTTATACAAGAATTTTAAGTAAAATGTTAGCAAGTAGGTCACAGCAAATTAAAAAAGATTATCTACTATGTCCAGGTTGAGTTTGTAGCAAACATGTGTGATTGCTTCAACATAAGGAAGATTATAAATATAATAATACCATGTTAATAATGTAATAAAAATCACATGATTATATCAGTATATACTGAAAAGACTTTGACAAAATCCCAAACCCGTTTCAGTTAAAACCCTATAAGTACAAGAATGAATAGACTTTATCTTGATAATATACTATAGCTAAAATCAAGGATAAGTATTATACGTAATGGACAAAAGTTGAAAACGTTTCTAATTCAATCAAAGGTAAAGCAAAGATGCCTATTATTACCACTCCTATTAACGTAGTCCTGGAAATGCTTTTTATAGCAATAAGAAAGAAAGAGAATTCCTGGGAACATTCATAGGCAAAGAAGAAATAAAATTATACCTTTTGTAAATGATAAGATGATTTATTATGAAATCTCTCTAAAATCAATTAAAAAATTAATTGAAACAATAAATTCAACAAACTCATAGGACATAAAATACATTCATATAAAACTATCAGCATGCCTATATATTATCCACAAAACTCAGCAGGAAGGGCTAGAAGAGAATTTCCATTCAAAATAGCTACAGAAAGTGTAAAATATTTGGGAGAATATCTACCAAAATACATATGCAATATGACAGAACTAACATTTCCTGATACGTCTTCCTTCAGCCCCAATTTCTTCTTCCCTCATAGGGCCTCATTACCCCAGCTTTCCCGGTATAGCTTTCTTGTGAAAAGGCTTACAAAGTCCCATCCATCTGCAGTTTGGGCCTCTCAGACTTAGTGGGTATCTGAGACCATAAGAGTTCCCCTGATGAGCTGGTGTACTTCAGAAAAATCTGCACTGACTTACATGAACTGATGCTGAGTGAAGTGAGCAGAACTAAGAGAACACTGTACACAGTAACCACCACATTGTGCGACAATGAATTTTGATAGATATATCTCTTCTTAGCAATGCAAGGTTCTAAGATAACTCCAAAAGACTCATGATGGAAAATACTGTCCACATCTAGAGAAAGAACTATGGAGTCTGAATGCAGATCGAAGCATATTATTTGCTCTCTCTTTAGTTTTGTTTTGTTTTTTCTTTCTTGTGGTTTCTCCCATTCATTCTAATTCTTCTTTACAACATGATTAATGTGAAAATATGTTTAATAAGAATGTATATGTAGAACCTTTATGAGATTGCATGCCATCTTGGGGAGGGGGAGGGGAGAGAGGCAGAGAAAATTTAAAACTCAAAGGCTTAAGGAAGTGAATGTTGAAAACTAAAGTTAAATAAATTAATTTGAAGAAAACAAAAACACAAAAAGAGTTGCCATAGCCTGATGACTTAATGACCAGACATGTTTCCAGATGGAAATAAGGAGGGCTGTGTCCAGAGGGTGTAGGTGCCACTTTATCCTTGTTGTATATTCTTACTGTTAGGGCAAAGTAAACCTCTATTAAATGTCCTCATTTTGTTTGTAAGTTCCTGATTTCATCCCAGCATCAAATCTGAACCAAAAAGGTACTGGTATTAGAGCTGTACCTTCAACATGCAGGAATTATATAGATTTAAATATTAAAAACTGCAAAGATAAAGATAGACTTAAATAAGTGGAGAAGGGGTTATTTAATAATTGAATGAGCTATGTCAATCTAACAAAAATGACAAAACCACTGAAATTAATTGGTCATATAGTTCTGTAGTAGTAATTCACAGTATTATTTTGTAGAGCTAGAAAAAATAATAAGGAAATTCATATGAAGGAACAAAGGGTCAAAAATCTTAAAGGGGAAATAATGGGATTAAAAGTGGGGAAAGTAAGATTAGTAATATCAAATCTCAAACTATACTGCAAGTCAGTGATTATTAGGATGATTTGAGGATGGTTAAAAATTTAAGGTTAGTCAGTAGAATGATTAAATACCCAGTATAAATAAGGAAACAAACACACTAGCAATCTTATTGGTGTAAGGACTCATTATTTGACAGAAACTTTTGAAAAAACTAGAAAGCAGTCTGGCAGAAATTAGTTGTAGACCAACATCTTATACTATATGCCAAGTTAAAGTTCAAATGGATACATTGTTTTCATTCTTCCATTTTGAAGAGGACCATGACATCAGGAAAATGATGACATGACTTGCAGTTGACTTTGATTTGAGTGAGGGAGGGCTATGTAAGGTCACCAGCCTCACTTTCTCCTCCAGAGCCATCTGGGTCCAGTGGCCTGATATTTATTTGTACAACTGGAGATGGCCCAGCTTAGACGTAAAAGGTGACATAAGTAAATTAGTAGAAGAAGGAAGAAATTACCTTTCAGATCTCTGGGTGGGAACTGAGTTCATGACTAAATGAGTGATGGAGTATCACAGAAAACAAAAAGCTGTTGTGATTACATACAATTAATAAATTTTTCACAAAACTAATGGGAAAAAATCTTTGCGTATCCAGAATAGTTAAGGAAATGATTCAAATGTGTAAGACACTCCCCAATAGATAAATGGTCAGTGAATATGAACAGGTGTTTTTCCAAGAAAGGAACCCAAGCTTCCACCCATTTGTGAAGTAAATTCTAAGGTTCTACCTCACATCATATTGGCAGAAATGACAAATGTTGGAGGGGTGAGGGAAAAATGGGCATCCTCTTGCATGTTTATGGAGCTGTGAATTGATTCAGCCATTCTGGAAAGTAATTTGGAACTGTGTCCCAAAAAGTTAAGAAACTGTGGACTGTGTAGAATCTTGTGTTTTTCATCTTTATCTCCCTTTTCCTCTCTGAGATTTATGACTTCCTCTTTGAACAAAGTAGGGGAGAGTTTTATTACAGACCTACTTTTCCCCAAAGCTGTAGGCCAGGATGCTGAATAAAAATCAAACCCACTTTTTTTTCTAATAAAAACATCTATTTTTATGCCATCTTGGAGTGGGGGAGAGGGTAGAAATGGGGAGAAAATTTGTAATTCAGACTCCTGTGAAAATCAATGCTGAAAACTAAATATATTAAATAATAAAAAAAATTTAAAAAGAAATCTATTTTTCAAAATACTAAGTATGTTTTGAACTTAGTACTACTGTTTCATCCACAGAAGGCAAAAATGTGACATAAGCAGTGTCTACACTCTAACTTCACATTCTGTGATGTTTGGATTCGGTCAAAGGGCCACACTTGAAGACCTAGAGGGCCACATGTGGCATCGAGGCTACAGTTTCCCCAACCCTGGTCTATTACTTTATAAATTTACATATAGTCTTTTACTATACAAGACACATAATGTGATTTTGGGGGGGCGTTAGTGGGTGGGGAATAGCCATAATGGCAAAATTAACACAGAAACAGTTGAGTGAAAGGAGCAAAAGGGAATTACTGAAGTATCTTTAAAAAAACTGCACCATTACCAGTGTAGCATGTGATTGTGAGCACTTTGGGGAATGCAGAAAGTCTTACTTATTTAGCCAACAGATGAAAACAAGCAAACCGCCTGCTTGGGAGCTGTTCTTGAGGAAAGGAGATAGCAACCAATCCTGTTAGGACTGCGGTAGCTCCTGTTTTTGGTTCCAGGATTTCTAAATTCAGATTTGCCCTCTGCAGTAGGAGGAAGGACAGGAAAAATTTGATCCTATGAATCATGGAATAAAATTAAAGTAGGTAAGAATGTTCAACAGTTAAGATGCTCTTCTTTCCCCAGCTTTCAAAGCTTGAATAAAGTTGTAGGTTTGGCCCTTTAACTCTCAAGTTTTGTCCCACTAAAAAGGTAGAACCATTTTGTCTAGTGCCCGTTGCTTCTTATTTCTGGGACATTTTTCCCTGCTGAAACCAGATTGCGTCTTCTGGAAAGTTTAGGTAACAATGACCAGAATTAGTGTGATCACATTTCATTAAGATGATACTGGAAAATTTTAAATAATAAATAGCAAAAGGCATTGCTCTGGGACACAAGTCATCTTGTTTGGTCATTTTCAATCATGTTCAACTCTTCAAGATCCTTTTTGAGACTTTCTTGACAAAGATACTGGAGTGGTCTGCCACTTCCTTCTCCAGCTCATTTTTACAGATGAGAAGACTGAGGCAAACAGGGTTAAGTGACTTGCCCAGGGTCACACAGCTAAGTGAGTCTCTGAGGCCAGATTTGAAATCAGGTCTTCCCGACTCCAGGCCCTGTGTTCTATCCACTGTGCCAGCCATCTAGCACTTATTTTTTGAAGTTAATTTCCTTGTTGGAAAACAAACACTTTTTCAAAAGCTAAGCAAATAATATTTCTCCAAGTATATAGTATTCTAATTCCACCCCCTCCGGTCCCAAAACCCTAAGACCTCAACAACAAGAGAAAAGCAACAATAGCTCTTAAAAGTCTGAAGGAAAATTCCCGAAGTAATTCTCTATTTTTCCACCTGTTCTTTAAAGTGAGATAGGGAATTTTTTTTCTTTCACTTCAAGTCTTGCTCCAGTCACTATTCTTTTATTTAAAAAAATAAAACTAACTATATTTTTCTCCTCCAGCTGGGAAATATTTTCTTTACTTTTTCTGAGTATCTTAGTGCTAGGGCACTGCATAAACAATGTAAATTAAATTTTGAGTATATTAGAAGGTACAGATCTCATTCATTGCATAGAAAAATTAAAGCCCAGAGCAGTTTGTTATGTTATAAGGCCAGTTTTTATATGTGGTTCATACCAGCTTGTGTAATAGAGTTGGACCAACTTGATACTGTCTGGTATTCTGTAAAATTGTGCTGTTTGTTTTTAAAGATTGCTTTTTTGGCACTTTCTGATCATTTTCTAAAAGCATTTAGTGTATTGGTAGTACAATATAAATAATTTTTTATTCCATAGTTTAAATTTTTTAAAAAGAAATTTTTAAAAGTTAATTTTTTTAATATTCTAAGATTGAAAAGAAATTCAAATAACTTCTGTAACAGAAGCTCTTTTCTTTTAATATATAAAAATTACTTTCTCCTCTTTGGAAACAAATTAGTTTATCAATAAGTAGGATAACAAATCAACATTACTGCTTACTTAGGTATGCTGCAGTTTATAATTTATTATTAAGCAAGCCATTTTCTAATATTCAGTAAAATCTGAAAGTGGCTAGCATCACTGTGACTTTTGAATTTATCGGTCTTGAATATATGTTGTAACATAGGAACTAGTGATTGTAAAAGTAAAGTTGATTTGTAAAATATTGTGCCTTGTTCTAAGAACACCAGTTTCATTTATTGTTTGAAACAGGTTATCTATTTATCTTTACCTTTTAGTGTTTTCCCTTTGCTTGTAGTCTGTGTTACTATAAAGGGGATTTTTGTGTGGCAAGTCATAAATCTGCGTTAGATTTGTAGCTCCTTTCATTTTCTCTCTTTTCTTTAGATGTGATTCAACAGAGAAATTAAGAAGCTCTTTGGATTACTTGAGATCATTATTAAATGAGCCTGCAAATTTCAAACTTATTTACAGATATGCATTTGATTTTGCCCGGGTGAGTATTCTGATATCCAGGCCATATGTTTTTGCTTTTTATTTTAAATGTTTCCTGAGAGTTCATTTTTATATGCCATAGCAAAGAGGCTGGTTTAAATTACTCCCGTGATGCTAGTTAATTTCATTAAATGTATACATTTCTTTTAAAACCAGCCCTTTGTCTCTGTAAAAATTAGATATGATAGCAAACCATCTATAATAAAAACCTAACAGTTCATTTGGTTTGAATAAAGTTAGCTTAGAAATGCAAAGATAGTTATTTTCTAATTTTTGTGTTTGTCGAGGTTGGTATGGGTCTTGACTGATTTATATTTGCATCTCCTTCAGCATCGATTATCGTAACTATTTAGCAGAATGAATATTTGTTAGGTAATGATGAAAAGTGTTTTATATTGTGTAAAACAACAAAAACATCTCTAAGTTCAGTTAAATGGTTCAAATCTTTTCTAATTTAGTTTTGACTTTGATGTTAAGACTAGATCATCTTGTGGAAATGATTGGAATATCAAATTAAGTTGAATCTCAGTTGGCATTACACAAAGGTGGCAGCTTACATTCAGTCTGTTGTCTAGGACCAGTCTAGCTAAATTTACAGAAGCTTGTTACTTGTAGTGTTGGCCACCATGTAATCCTTTTTGGGGAGAGTAGAGGCAGAGAAACTTGAAACTATTAAGTCATGGAAGGAGTTGCATTCTGCACTATTAGGACAAGTTCCCACATAGAGAATCATGAGTCTTTGAAGTATTGAAATACTTCTTTAAAATATGTAATCTTGTTTATTGTACATTTGTTGAGTCAAACTCAGCCACATGAAAAAGTTAGTCCTGATTTGATAATGTCAGTTTTTGGTTAAGTTGTTGTAAGAAAGTGAATTCCGAAACTACAGATGAGATTAAGTATATGTAGTATGTTTATGTATGATAAAAATATTTATTAAATATTTGAAGACAGTCACTTATCCATATGGCTAGGATCATTTTTTTAAGGATCTTTCTAAAGTGATAGATTTGTTTCTCCACAATGATCTTTTAAAATGTTTTTTTTTCTCAACTACATGTAAACAAAAAAATTTTAAAGGTTTTAAAAAATTTAATATTTTTCACCAATTATTTGTAAAAAGAAATTTTTAACACTCACTTTAAAAAATTTTTTGAGATCCACATTCTCTCCCTTCCTCCTTCCCTTCCCCCTGTACCCGTTTTGAGAAGGCAGGCAATTTGATATAGGTCATACATGCATGGTCATGCAAAACACATTTTTGTTTTAGTCATACTGTAAAAGAAAACACAGACCAAAAAATCCAAGAAAAAGAAAGTAAATAAAAAGGATGCTTCAATCTGCATTCAGACTCTGTTGATTCTTTCTTTGGAGATGGATGGCATTTTTCATCATAACTCCTTCAGAATTGTCTTGGATCATTGTATTGCTGAGAATAGCTAAGTCATTCACAACTGATTATAATAGAATACTGCTGTTACCATATGCAGTGTTCCCTTGGTTCTGCTCATTTAACTTTGCATCAGTTCATGTAAGTCTTTCTAGGTTTTTTTGAGAGCATCCTGCTTATCATTTCTTCTATCATAATAGTATTCTATCATAGTCACATGCAATAACTTGTTCAGCCATTCCTCAATTGATGGACATCCCCTCAATTTCCAGTTCTTACATCCCCTCAATTTCCAGTTCTTTGCCACTGCTAAAAGAGCTGCTATAAATTTTGTACATACGTATAAGTCCTTTTCCTTTTTGTTTATCTCTTTGGGATATATTCCTAATAGTGGTATTCCTTGGTCAAAGGGTATATGTGGTTTTATAGCCCTTTGGGCATAGTTTGAAAATGTTCTACAGAATAATCAGTATACAATTTTAGCAGCAGTGCATTAATATCTAAGATTTTCCCTCATCTTCTCCAGCATTTGTCATTTTCCTTTTCTGTCATATTAGCCAATCTGATAGGTGTGGGCTGGTACCTCAGTGTTGTTTTGATTTGCATTCCTCTAGTCAATAGTGATGTAGGGCATTTTTCATGTGACTATAGGTAGCTTTGATTACATTGTCTGAAAACTTTATATCCTTTGACCATTTATCAATTGAGGAATGGCTCTTATTTCTATAAATTTGACTCAGTTTTTTATTTATTTGAGAAATGAGGTCTTTATGAGAGAAACCTGCTGTAAAATTTTTTTCACAGTTATGATTACTTTGTATTTCCCTCCGTCTTATTTTCCCATTTATCCTATTCTCTCTCGCTTTTCACGCTGTCTGTTCTCAAATGTTCATTATCAAAAAAAAGTCCTTTCTGACTACAGCCTTCCCCAATCTGCCCTTCCTTCTGTCAGCCCCTATCCTTCTTTTATCTCCTTCTTCTCTTGTAGAGTAAGATAGATTTTTATACCCAACTGAGTGTATGTTATTCCTTCTTTGAATGAATTTTGATGAGAATAAGGTTCACATGCCCCCCTCCACTGTAAAAGCTCTTTTGCACCCCTTTCGTGTCAGATAATTTACCCTTCTACCTCTCTCTTTCTCCCAGTGCATTCTTCTTTATCACCCCTTAATTTTATTTTTTTTAGATAATTATTTCATTATATTGAATTCACACCCATGCCCTCTGTCTATATATACTCCTAACTGCCCTAATAATGAGAAAGTTTTGAATAGCTACAAGTGTCATCTAATGATGTAGGAATGTAAACAGTTTAACCTTACTGAATCCCTTATGATTTCTTTTTCCTTTTTACCTTTTGAAGCTTCTCTTGATTCTTGTATTTGAAAGTCAAATTTTCTGTTCAGCTCTGGTCTTTTCATCAGGAAATCTTGAAAGTTCTCTGTTTCATTGAATATCTATATTCCCCCTGAAAGGGTATACTCAGTTTTGCTGAGTAGGTGATTTTGGGGTATATTCCCAGCTCTTTTGCCCTCTGGAATATCATATTCCAAGCCTTCCTATACTTAATGTAGAAACTGCTAAATTTCGTGTTATCCTGACTGTGGCTCCACGATATTTTAATTGTTTCTTTTTAGCTGCTTGGAATATTTTCTCTTTGACCCGAGACCTCTTGAATTTGGCTGTAATACTCCTGAGAGTTTTCATTTCGTTCACCAGCTCTTTCAGGAGTTTATCAATGGATTCTTCCAATTTCTATTTTACCTTCTGTTCTAGAATATCAGAGCAATTTTCCTTGATAATTTCTTGAAACATGATGTGTAGGCTCTTTATTTTTTAATCATGGCTTTCAGATAGTCCAATAATTGTTAAATGATCTTTCCTGAACCTATTTTCCAGGTTAGTTGTTTTCTCAATGAGATACTTCACATTTTCTTCAATGTTTTGATTTTTTAATTTTCTTTTATTTCTTGATGTCTCATCAAGTTATTAGCTTCCATTTGCTCAATTCTAATTTTTAAGGAATCATTTTCTTCAGTGAGCTTTTCTGTCTTCTTTTCTTTTTGTCCAATTCTACTTTTTAAGGCATTCTTTCCTTCAGTGAACTTTTATACCTATTTTTTCCATTTGACCAGTTCTGCTTTTTAAGAAGTTTTCTTCCGTGAATTTTTGTATCTCTCTTACCATTTGGCCAATTCTGCTTTTTAAGGCATTTTTCTCTTCATTGGATTTTTATGTCTCTTTTACTCTTTGGCCTATTCTGTTTTTTGAGGTGTTATTTTTTTCAGTAATTTTTTTGTGGCTCCTTTACCAAGCTGTTGACCCTTTTTCCTTTTTCAATTTTCTTTCTTCTTTTTTTTTTTGTTTTTTGTTTTCAACATTCACTTTTATAAGATTTTGAGTGAATTTTTTCTCACCTTCCCTCTTCCTTGTCCAAGATGGCAAGCAATCTGATATAGGTTATATATGTACAATCACATTTAATATTTTTCCACATTAGTATTGATTCTTTTTTCATGGTTTTCTTGCATCACTCTCGATTCTCCTCCCAGTTTTACCTCTACCTCTCTCACTTGATTTTTAAAATTCTTTTTTGAACTTTTCCATGGCCTGAGACCAATTCGTATTTTTCTTTGTGCCTTTGGATGTAGGAATTTTGACTTTATTGTCTTCTTCTGAATATGTGTTTTGATCTTCTCTGTCACCATAGTAACTTTCTATAGTTAGGATCTTTTTCTGCAGTTTGCTCATTTTCCAAACTATTTCTTGACTTTTAATTCTATGCTAAAGTGGGGCTCTGCTTCTGGAGTGGGAGGGGCACTGTCCCAAGTTTTGTGAAACTGTTTTTGAAGATAATTCTGACAAAACCTGTAAGTTTTCGGTTCTTCCAAGGTGATTTGATCTAGGGAGAGTTGTGTTTACTACTCTTCGATACGGGACACTGGTCTCACTGGTCTGTGAGAAATCACAAGCACTCTTTTCTGCCCTGGGATTGTTACTAGGGTCCCCACTTCCCTGTGGCTGCAAGCTCTGGTGTACTGCTGCTTTTCCTCACCTTTTGACTGGTGGCTACAACTGTAGGAATATAAAGAGACTCAGGGCTGCAACTCAGATCCAGGAGTAAGACATGCAACAGAGTCCTGCCCCTAGTGCTAGCAAAGGGACTCCTGTAATCTCCTTCTAACCAGTTGTCTGATCCCCTTACTGTAATATGGGCTGAGAGGTCTGGAAACCTGCACTGATTCAATTGCCCATAAGGCCTACTGCTGTTTTGCTGGAACGTGGCCTGGGCCCTGGGCTCACCTGTGCTGCATTCTCACCCT
>JAQQSZ010007702.1:0-13232 GCA_028646595.1 Phalanger gymnotis | reverse complement strand
AAAAAAAAATGTACACATGACATGCTTTTAGTTTAATCTGAATTAGTAACATATCCTTCCTCAGTTTCTGAATTCTAGATAATCAGGAAAACAATAAAAATTTTAATTTACAACATTTATTGATTTCTGAAGTATTTCTGAAGCTCACACTGATAATTTAAGAATTGGTTCTCATGAGCTTGTAGGAGCTGGTTCCAGAATACCATTGGGCTTAGCCCAATATCATGTAGCTAGCAAATAGCAGGGGTGGAATTTTGTTCTATAATTCTTATATCTAGACCAGCATTCTTCCCTCTGTGTCATGTTTGCCTCCCTTTTGCAAGCCCTTATTTTTATTTTGTTCAGCTTATTTCATTCCTCAAACCTGTCCCTACCATTCCGCCTCCCCAGGCCATTCTTCCAAAACAGCCCATGATAAGGGGTAGTAGTAGGAATAGGCAAGAAGAGAAAAAGTATTTATAGAGCACTTTGAAGACTGCAAAGCATTTTGTAAATATTATCTCCTTTTACCATGAGAAAATACTATAATTTTCCTCATTTTGCTGATGAGGAAACTGAGGCAGACAAATATTTAAAAGGTTACTATTTATGCATTCTTCTAAATCACTCTTTTCATCCCATGTTTGAAAAGCTTCCCTAAAATAGTTTTATCATATCTTTTGCAGTTAAAGATTAACAAGGACTTTCCTGAAATCAATTATAAAAAAGATCGCTATTATATTACTCAAATCTTACAAATCCTAAACCTCTTTCATAGCTGAGAATACTTCTGGGCATGGCATTCTATGTGGCAATGTTATATAATGGCATATTCCATGTACAGATGTACTTGCATGTTGCTGAACTGGTAGGTTTTTGTAAATCAAAGATGTCTTTTTATAAATCTTATTTTCCCATTAAGTTTACGTAATCATTTTAGAAAGATTTTGTTTTTACTTCATTCTTAATTGATGGGAAGAATGGTTTATAATACTTTTGTTACATTTCTCTAATCTATAAACTATCTAAGTGGCAAACCAACAATTTAGTGCATAAGGAGAGGTGTTATATCATTTGAACTGTCATCAGTTGGGACAGTGTGGTATGGCATGGCATGGTGTGGAGAGCAGATGACTGAACTTTGAGTCAGAAAGAGCTGGGTTCAAATCTTAATTCTCCCATTTTGCTAGCTGTGTGACCCTAGGCAAATAAGTTAAACTCTGTGCCTTGGGAAAGTTTCTAAGATTTTTCAAGCCACAGGTAGGTTGTAGTTTCTTGCTTGTTGGAACAAGCTTCCCCACATCCAGACCCTTTGGTAATTGATGATGTCAGGTGAAAGATTCAGATTCCCATGTAAGATTTTCTTCCATGAGAGCAAACTTAGGTATGATGCAGTCAAGAAATACAGTGCTGGGTTTCTTTTTCTATAGTTTTCTAGATAAAATCACAAATACATGAACATTCGCAAATTATTAATGAGTAGCCACACTTCACAGATGAGTAGATATACAAGTTTGTATTTTTCAGTCATTTGGAGGAAATTCAGATATGGAGAGAGAAGCTGCAGATGTGAGCCCCAAAAAGTTGGCAGGAAAGCAGGTACATATAGGAAGTAAACAAAATGTACATAAGATCGATACCTTCTCTATTCTGTATTTTATAAGAGCAATAAACAGAAAAATACACAATTAGGATCATAGACCTAACTTAGAACTAGAGTCAGGAATGACCTCAGAAGTCATCTAGTCCAATACCCTCATTTTACAGGTAACTTCCCAAAGGTGATACAGGTAGTAACCATTAGCAAAAGAATTTGAACCCAGATCCTCTGACTGCGATGCTCTAGGTATTTCCATTGTGCCAGGTTGTCTCATATGTCTTTAAGTCTTTAAGGCTTGAAAATAACTTTACCTATAATATCTCATTTGAGCCCCCCCACGAACTCTGCAAAGTGGGTGCTGATCTTTGATGAGAAAATTGAGGGTCTGAGAATTTGTGACTATTTAGGGCTATACTGTCATATCCAGGGCCTCCTGATGCTAAGCACAGCACTCTATCTACCTCACCAAGGTGCTTTTTAAATGAAGAAATCAGCTCTCAAAAATCTGTAGCATTAGTGAGAGAAAACTGAAAAATTAACCTTACCTCAAGAAACTCATCAGCTACATAGCCCAGATGTCATGGTTTTTAATATAAGATCTAATCTGGGGACCATTCATAGGTTGCCTGTTGAAGGGAAACCTTGAATTTTCCTCAAATTGTATGCTAGACAAGTGTACATCAACTACAGAGAGCTTTTTCCTCAGTCATTCCCCTCCACTTTTCCTCTTCCTTCTTTCATATCATTATACCTTTCCTGAAACCCACAACATCTGACAGTACTTCTGAAAGAATTGGCAAAACTTGAGTTTTTAATAATACATGACATTAAAAATTCATAGTTTAGCATGTCTCTAGTCACAGTGAGCCAAATAGTAACTCCGAAATGCATATGTAATTTCTGTAGGTTTGCTTGGAGACTAAGAATGATTATTCAAGGACAAAATGTGGTTTATTGGGAGCTCACTGTATGCTATAGGGGGCAAGGTTTGGCATGAAGATGAAAATAATTTAACAAATTAAGATGTATTTGTCCAAACATTATCTCAAGGGAAAATGCACCATTCAGCTGTCTCTACTAATTTTTCTTTAAAAAATCTAAACTTATTTTCGTAAGTCAATGCAGAATTCCTCTTCTTAGGAAATACGTTTGTTTCGTTTTCCCCCTCTCCCACAGAAATGCTAAGCTCCAAAAGAAATTACATTAAGCAAATATCTTTCTTAAGAAATCTATTGATGTCACTTAGAAAAGAGGCAAGCACTTATTTCCCCATTGTTAGTGATCCATTGCCCATTTATAACCATACATCTTCCATCTCTTTATCTTTCCACTGGCTGTCTACCATGCTTAAAATGACCCATCTGAGGAACTCTAGTTTCCTTCAATATTCAACTCAACTCTTTAGATTCTCTTTTGTGTATCTTCATTAATGGAGTCCAGTAAGAAACAAGGGGAAAGACCTTGGGCTTACTAAGGTCAATCTGGGGTATATGGAGTATTCCAGAGGACTAACACCTCTGGTATGAGGCCTTGCTGAGCCCTTTTCAGATCTGCTCATCTACCTTTGGTGTTCACCTGTCACCCAACTCTCACCTGTGGCTCCAAGAAGCTGTAACATGCACAGTAGCCACAACCCAGCAAACCATTTCAGCAGAAAGGCTAAAGCAGATTGAGGGTAACCAATAGGCTTCAAACTCGTCAGTGAGAGAGGGGTTGTCTACCCCAAGCATGTGAAAATTCTCCCGGGTAGAATGAGAAGATGAGAACAATTTATTCCAAAGGCCATGAAGGTGGCTGAAGCAGGCTCTGTTCAGTGTTTAGAGCTTCATCAGTCATCAAAGACACCAAGGTCATCAATAGTATCCTGGGCTATTGCCAGTTATCTTGTCTTTTGTCCTGCCATTCACCTTCAATGCACTCAAGAAGAGAGTGTGGGGCTGATGACTTTATGCAACTCTACCTCACTTAAATCTAATTCATGGACAAGTGAAGATATCACCCATTATATCATTGATTTTCTTGGAAAATGAAGGGCAAACAACAAGGCCAACATGCAATCCCTTGTAATATGCCTTATTTCTTTGCCTGTTCATTCATTCCTCTCCTTTTAAAGTGAAGTAGCCATCTCCAGTCATCCTAACCTATATATTGCCACTGGATTCACATGGCTCTGGAGGAGAAAATAAGGCTGGTGACTTTGCACAATCCTCCCTTACTTAAATCCAATTCACTTGCAAGTCAAGGCATCACCTTACTGATGTCATGGGCCGCTTAGAGAACAAAGGACAAAAAACAACCTATGAGTAGTCTAAGCTGCCCTCAGACCCACACAGTTCCTTCCTTCCTTCCTTCCTTCCTTCCTTCCTTCCTTCCTTCCTTCCTTCCTTCCTTCCTCCATTTCCCTCTGGCTCTCATTGATTGGCCAACAATAGGTCTCAGTCCACTTTAATTGTCACTGTTTGAGTCCAGATGACTTGGAGTGAATGCAAATAGTAATTAATTCTGTTTTGGCCAAAAACCCTGAAGGTCTTCTCCCAGACAAATTTTTTTCTAATTAGGTGAAAGGGGCAATTCCTTGGCTCATATCTTACCTAGCCTTAATCATGGAATGGGCATTGTCTCAGTCAAAGTGAGAACTGAGAAAGACCTTACCTTAAAAAGGCCAAGGTCTCTCACTGAATCCAGGGCCCTCTTCAGTCATTCTGATCTATATCTGGCCACTGGGCCCAAATGGCTTCAGAGGAAAGTGAAGTTGGTGACAGCCCTCCATCACTTAAATCCAATTTACTTGAAAGTCATGGCATCACCTTCCTGATGTCATGATCCTCTGAGAATTAAGGACAAACAACGTTTTAATTGAGGGGATTGGAGACTCTGACCCTGTAAATTTCAAAAATTCTAAGATAGGGTTAGGTCCAAGAATATAGCCAACTCAGCATTAATGCCCCTAGGAATAAGGAGTGATTTTTAGGACCCAACCCAGTAATAGCTGAGATGAGGACTTACCTGGCAGTTACGCTGTGCTGAATTGGGAGGTGAACTTGGTAGGACTATGTTATGTAGAGAGAATGCTAAGAATGAGTCCAATTCCCACAGTCAGAGATGGTACAGGGAGACTGTGACCCTGAAATGGTGGGATAAAATGTTTGCATATTTGTTATTGATATATATATATATATATATACGTATATATATATATATATATTGCTTCACAGTAAATCTTCCTTTGTCAAAGTTAAACACACACACACACACACACACACACACACACACACACCATGAAGACTCAGTTCTAGGACCTTCATTGTCCCTACAGCTGATACTTCCTTTCCCTCCATGATTACCTTATATCTGTTTTATATGTTCTATTGCATACATCTACATAGGTACATGTTTTATACTTTAGAATTTGTAAGTTCCTTGAAGACAGAGACTATCTCATATTTGTATTTTATCTCTCAGGACTTTGCATAGCACCTGGAACAGAGCACAAAATAGGCCCTTAATAACTGTTTGATTGATTAGTGGTTTAGTGCTTTCTTATTTCTTTACTTTCCCTGTAACAAATAGTATATTTTTCAAGCTAACAGAAAAACATAAAACAAACATGTTACTCTGATACCAAAGAGCAACAAAGAACCTACTTCGGTGTTTAGCCTTCTCTAAATCTAGAATGCTGTGAGTCGTG
Organism: Phalanger gymnotis; assembly: GCA_028646595.1. NCBI lineage: Eukaryota > Metazoa > Chordata > Mammalia > Diprotodontia > Phalangeridae > Phalanger > Phalanger gymnotis. The sequence goes on along the minus strand of JAQQSZ010007702.1, from coordinate 7,965 downwards.
GAAAGGGAATGAAATTCTCCTTTGTCTTTTCTGAAATTCTCTGGGTTAGACAGCACTAAAGAATACCCACACCCTTATCATATTTTAAATACACACATCCACTAAGATAGCAGAAAGGGCTGCACCATCAGTTTTCCATAGTCTGGGATTCCTAGCTCTCTTCAAAATTAGACTTCCTGACTTCTGATACTTGATTCACAATTGGAATATTAATATCTTCACCTAGGCTGGGGAGCATAACTTGCCAGCCGTGCTAACCATACCAGAGTTCTCTACCCACACAAAGCACTTTATTTCCAGGCCTTTCATCCATTGCCAGGGGAATATTGGAATTAAAGAGAAGAGCTTTTGGTGTTTACAAAGTTCATGATTGTTCAAACCACTGAACAATTTCTGTGTTGATTGGGAGGGAGCTCTGCAACTTCTACTGCAGTTCCATTCATAATATCACCTTTATTTAGTCTCTTAAAAGACTTTCAGTCTTATGCCTCACCTCCCACTCCCTCTCTCTACCACTTGACTCAAACTGTCCTTTCTGAGGTCAACAATAATACCTCTTTTTTGGGGTGGGGGAGAGTTGGAGGGAAGCAATCAGAGTAAGTGACTTGCCTAAGGTCATACACCTAGTGTCTGAGGCTGGATTTGAACTCATATCCTCATGACTACAAGGCTGGTGCTCTATCCACTGTACTACCTAGCTACTCCAACAATTATCTCATCACCAAATTCCATGACTTTTTCCCCCTCAATCCTCATCCCTTTTAGCCTCTCCACAACATATGACTCTGCTGAACACTTCCTCTTCCTATATGCTCTCTTTTCTGGATTTTCATCATATTACTCTATTATAGTTCTCCTTGTAGCTATAAGAACAGCCCTGTTGCATATCTTTTGAAAGTTTCTCATCTACTTCTGGTGCTCTGAATCCCAAGAACATCTCCTGTGTCTTCCCTAGGCTCACTTTTTAGTACTATCATCAGTTGTCATGGATCCTAAGCATCACATTTATACAGATGATTCACAAATCTCCATATAATCCTCATCCCTCTCTCCCAAGCTCCAGGATCGTGTCACCAATTGCCTGCTTGATCTTTCCACCTGGATGACCCTTTGACATCTCAAACTCAACAGAGTCTAATAGAACTCATCACCATCCTCCATAACTCTCTCTCTTTTTCTCCATCTGGATCCAGGCTATTTTTCCTCTCTCATCAAAATCCATATTCTAGCCGAGTTAGTCTACATGATTCTCCCTCTACATGCTATTTCATATCCAAGCTTTATGCCTTTACATATGCCCATGTTCTCTCTCTTCGGCTCTCTCTCTCAGAACTCCTAACTTCGATAAAGGATTAGCTACAATACCATTTCCTAAAAGAGACCTTTCCCAATTCCCTCAGTTGTTAGTGCCTCTCCCCCTATGCCCATTTACTTTGTTTTTATTTGTTTATATCCCATATTCGGAAAGGTTATGTGATATAGTACTAAAAAACCTGAAGTAAAATTATGTCTTTGTAACTAATTACCTGTATGACCTTGGACCATTGACCCTCAGTTTCCTCATCTATAAAATTAAGAGATTGAATTAGATTGACACTTCTGCTCTAAGTCTGTGAAACTATGATCTGTATACGTTTTTTCCTGACTATTTGCATTCCTGAAGTGGAATGTAAATTCCCTGAAGACAGGAATGCTCAGTACTTAATACAGTGATGGACACAAAATAGCTATTTAATCAAGGCAGGGTGATGAATACAGGACAATGTGAATTATGAAAATGAAAATAAAAATGCTATTACAAATGTGAATAGAAAATATGTGACTGCCCAAGGGAAAATTACATTTTTCACTTAATTAAAAGGAGTGATAGGAAAGCACATTTCTGCATTGAAGTAAGGTGTTTTGATAGAAAAGACTAGTGTAAACAGATGCCTTTTCTTACAGGTTCATGGAAACTTCTTAGGACCAGCTCTGTGAACTTTGTTTTTTTGAATATGTACTTCGCATTTCTCCATACAGCACTTACTCAGCCCTCATCACTTTCTTTTCTCCTGAAGAACGTGGCCCACCTTCCAGTTTTCGCTTTGGTTTCATTAATTTTATTTGTGCCCTTTCTCCAAACTACAAAGTACAAGAAGAAAAAGAAATGAATGAAGCCCCAGTCTATAAAACTGATCATCAATCTAGCCATGAGCAGAGAATATGTCTCTACTTTGGTAGTTTTCTGTTTATACGGTGATTATTGAGATGAGTGAACTGACACCTGGGAATCTGTAAAAACTACCTGGTACTTTCTGCATGGGAAATAATGAAAGTCAGTTTATGAGGGGGTGCTCCCAACTGCAAAGGGCTATGGGCAGTACTTTATTTTGAGAAAAGGGTAGTATGGCATCTCATTGCATCAAAATCTCCTGGCAGGCTATCTGAAGGCACACTGATGATAAATTTACCCATTATTTTGCTTATACCCTTTCTTGAGACCATCTCATGCTGATTCACCATCTCAGACCTTTACAGAGTAATTCCTTTCTCAGAGTTCAATAAGGTCTGTGTACCCAAGGAAGTAAATGACTCTGGAATAAATGGACCTAAACATGGGACTGTTTAATGCTTGGAAGAAGTAATGTACCAAGTGATCCCCAGGCACCTTGAGCAAGTTACTTCCCTTAATACAAATCAGTGGCTCCCAGCCTGAGAACCTTCTACACAGCCAATAGCTCAGGTTCAGTCATAAAACCAGAGACATAGAGGAAAAAGAAACTATGCTTCTAGGTTTATATAGATATATATTATGGATAGCATTCCTGCTTCAGATATAAATTGACCTGGATGACTCCTTTTGAGCTGGTTCTGCTCTCTGGGTCCAAACAGAACAAGTCTAATCTCTCTTGCTCAGGAGACACCTTCAAATATTTGAACAGAGCTAACATTTCATATGGAGAAGAGTCTTCTCTTCTCCAGTCTAACCATCTCCCTTTCCTTCAAATGAAATATGGACTCAAGGACCTGTGCCATATTAATTGCCATCCCAATGTTCCAGATGTGATCTAATTGGGACAGAGGGCAGAGGGATTATCATTTCCTGAAAGCTCTGCCTCTCTCAATGCTGCCTAAGACAATTCTTTATCTGTTACATAATGTACTGAATTAAAGTTAGTAAGCAATCCATTAAAAGCTCCAGATGTTTTCCAAAACAATTGCTTTCTACCTACGCCTTCCTAGTATTGTACTTGTGATGGTGATTTTTTTGTACCAAACTGTAGAAATTCTATAGTGTCTAGTGTTGCAGAGGAAACAACTCTGTGTGTAGTTTCCTTCAGAGAATGCACTATGAACAAGGGAAGTCTTTGAAAACAAACTACTTTCAGAGGTGTTACCTTTGCCAATAATCAAGACATCTCAAACCACACCTTGTGGAAAAAAAAAAAAGGAAATCCATATTCTGATCATTTCAACTATGAATTCATAAGTCTTCCAGGAACACTGAGCAGAAATCTCAGTGGAGAGAAAATGTAGCACTTTTACTTGCTGTTTAGTGGTGTTCGACTCTTCATGACCCCATGTATAAGAGTATGCCAATAATGTCCATGGGGTTTTCTCAGTAAAGAGACTAGAGTGGCTTGTCATTTCCTTTGCCAGTATATAAAGGTAAACAGATGTTAAGTGACCTGCCCAGAGTCACACAGTAAAGTGTCTAAGGCCAGATTTGAACTCAGGTCTTTCTGACTCCAGGTTCGGTGCTCTATTCACTAAGCCAGATAGTTGCCTCCAGTAGTTCTAGTGCATGCATATAATGTTATCAGGAATTACACCAATGGCATTAACTTATTGATGTTTGTATTAAAAGCCGTGTATGCCTAATGTTAATCAGTAAGTCAGTCAGCAAGCATTTATTAAACACTTACTATGTGCCAGGAATAATGCTAATTACTAAGAATACAAAGAAAGGCAAAAAAGACCTCAACCCCAAGGAACTTGCATTCTAATTGATGAGGCAGAGATGAAAATAAAGAAGTACATACAAGATATAAGCAATATAGATGAAAGATAATCTTTGAGGAAAAGCCATCAGCAGCTAAGGGAACCAGAAAAGTCCTTCTGCAGAAGGGGAGATTTGTGCTTAATCATGAAAGAAGCCAGGGAAACTGTGAGGCAGAGATATGAGGGAGAGCATTCCAGGCATGAAGGAAAGACCGTGTGAGGGAATCGGGATAAGAGTAAGGAAAAGGAAGCAGGCCGGTGTCGATAGTTGGGGCTTAGTATCCATGGTTTGTCATGGCTGTGGACCCAGAGTACTTAAATCCAGAGAAACTTTATGGGGTAGAAGATGTGTTACACTATTTGGGGACATTCCCAAGCTGCTGCAAGGATGTTAATAACATGCATCTGTGAGAAATATTTCATTTGCACCCCTATGCTATTCCAATAAATATCAATGCACTTGATATCATTCCATAGGAGTAGTGATTACAAGTTCTGTATGTTAGGCCCCAGAACTGTGAGCTTCAGATTGTAAGATCACTTGCTTAATCGTAGGAAGCTAACTAGAGGCCCTCCACTGTTTTATTTTCCTTGTCATGGTTACTTAACCCATTGTGGCAGAGGTGATTCAACTACATAGAAAGTCCTCCAATTTATTTTTGTACCTCTGTGTCATTCTCTTTTCTCCAACATGAGCAGGTCACCATTTTATGACCATCTTGTGACCACTTAGTGGAGATGCCCCATGTTTCACCCAATATGTGATTCTCCTTTGCTAATCTGTCATTTTTGTCCCTTAAGAGCAAGGACTCAATCAATAGATTCTGTATTTTATCATACCTCTTTTGTATATTTGGCTATCAGACTCCACAAAATGCAAGGTCCTAGAAAAAGGGGGCAACTCAGATAAGGTGGAAGATCTGAGGTCCACTTTATTGGAAGAGAGGATAAACCCTTTAATAAAGTGCCATTGGCTCAGAGCCCTGCCTCAGTCTCTTTTATTGTAGGTTGGATACTGTTATCTTCTCCTGAGGTTTCTTGCAAAAACCATCCTTCAAAGCTTTAAACATTGTATCATCTCCAGCAAAATTTCTTCACTGTGTACTGAATTTGGTTTAAAAAAATGTACAATTGTTCACATGTGTACACAATAGTGTTTTACACTTGAAATTATTCCCACATCAGTTTCATGAGCTAGGGATTACAACTATTATGATCTCCATTTTAGAAATAAAGATAATTAGGATCAAAGAGGTTAAATGACTTGCTCCAGTGAAAATAGCCAAAAGAGCCTAGATAACCCAGATTTTCTCTTTTCAAGTGAAATAAACCCTGCATTACATCATATTGTCTTTCTTTGTTACAAAACAATGAAATGTCTTCTTATTTTTGAATGTTTTGTGAGCCATATTTTCAATGTATTGGATTTTGTAGGTTTTTTTTTAAAGAGGAGATAAGAATTAGTGTTACAGTTTTCAACAGTGCCAAAACAAGAGATAGGTGGGATCTCATAAAATTTCAATTTCATTATCATTTGGTAGCATGAGAAAAGGAATGGTATGAGAATACCTATCAGATTGCTGGCATTGCATATTCTTGCAATTATGTCACTGTCCACAGACGTTTATAACTCCAAACTGTAAATGCTATAGTCAGAAATCCAGATGAAACATTAAACCTGATCAACATGACATTCAATGAGCATTTGGAATTTCTAAAATGCAGATTTCTGGATAATTATATTTATGAATACCCAAAAGGATATGCCCATTTTGATCCATTGATGCTATTTGAGTCATCCAAATGTCTCTTTAGAATCTAGAAGAGGAATGATTTTTATTTTCATGTCTCACTTTGTCTGGAGTTGAAAATAACTCTTCATCTGGTCCAGGATTATCTTGGAATATGTAAGCCTTTACAACTATTATCCTCTTTTCTGATCACAGTTGCTGTATTGAACCATAGCAATACTGACAATTATAATCTTTCCAGTATAGCTGATACTCAACATAACAAAACTTAGAAAGTAATACTAGTATAAATCATAGAGAAATAGCAAACCTATAAAGACATTTAATATTTGCCCAAAAGACTAATACCCGAATGATCACAGCTTATCTCTTACCTCTGCTCCCTCCTCTTCCTAACACAAGGAAAAAATGCAGTTGAGAAAGGAGCATATGTTAGAGCTGGAAAATTCACTCTTCTTCAAGCAAATATTTGTATAGTACATCGCATATTTGTAAGACCAGCTAAACTAAAAGAATAATACTAGTCTGAATAATTAGTATTAATTAGTGTCAATTGCTATTTTTCTACAAGTACCGTGGGCTGAAAAATCCATGGCACACTAATATGTGCCAACACATTTCTGGAATTTTACTGAACTTTAAAAGAAAACAACTAGTGCCTTTTTGCTTCATGCAAAAGGCTTGCATTCTTATCACTAGGGAAAACTGTAAACTTATCAGTTTGAGATTTAAAGCCTATCACACAGTGTCTGGCTCCACCCAACCTATACAGGGCCACTACAAATTTCAGCCTTTCACTCAATATACAGTCTATCTATAAATTTTTCCTTGCTTTTTCTCAAATTCGGCCATCTATGTCCCATCTCTGCATTTGCACAAGCTGTTCCCTATGCTAGCACTAAAATTCTTCCCTACCTTCTCTTTATAGACTTGACACCTTCATTCATAGCTCCTACAGAAAACCCTTCCTGTTCCCCTTAGTTGTTAATGCCCTCACTCTCCCCAAATGTTCATGAATATTCCTGTATATGCTTGTTTAGATATTGTACAACCCTTAGTTAAATGTCATCTCCTTGAGAAAAAGTGCTATTTTAGTTTTTGCATTTGTAGCTGCAAATCTTAGCCTACTATCTTGTATATGGAAGGAGACAATAAAAATTTGGTGGATTAGATTAATCAAGAGATCCAATCACAGGATCTTTATAATAGATTTAGATTTAGAGTCTGAAGAACTTTTCAGGTCTAGTTCAACTTCCTTACTTTACAGATAAGACAACTGACAACCAAAGGAATTAAGTCACTTGCTCAAGGTCATACAGATATGGAGTAGAATAATAGATTTGGAACAGGTCTTCTGGCTCTAAATTCAGTGGAACTACATTTATGCTTCATCGGAATATGATCTTATTGATATGGCTATCACCTTCCACAATGTGGTTCATAACTTATCCATGGCAGCTCATTGTGTGTAGCTCCTATCTACCCTCTCCCCAAAATTTCTCCCAATGAGGTGATTCAAAATTCTGAGGTTCTTCCTCCATTTCTCTCAAAAATTTGACAGTGTTAATAAAGCATGGGGACAGTCTATCAGATGGCCCTCACTTTCCCTATGTGACTGAGAATGGTAGGGGGGAAATAGATTTATATAATTGAGAAATTATTGTGAGCTGGTGTTCCAGAATGGCTTGTTTCATTTAGAAGAAACTTTTTCCCATTTGGCATTCTCTCCCTGAGGAGAATTTGCAACTAAAATTAATTCCAGATATAGTGGATATAGCCCTAATAGTCCATCTTAGATAGCACTTACTGTCAACATCCTTCTCTTTTCATCTCCTCACCTCATTTGACTGAACTTTATATGAGAAATTCTTATTATTATTGGACCAACATATAACACTGATTAGAAATGATCAGTTACGCTGTTTCTGTGAGTTTCCTATTGGCCAACTCAGTAGCTGTTGGTGAAATCCTGTCACTAATAATGCTTGGGGAAGCATTTCAAACCAAAATTAATGGCCCTTTCTCCCTGGGGCAAAGTCAGATAACAGCATAAAATTCCAGAATATGCCATAGGCCACTAGAAAACTCAAATCGTTTTTCTAGTTTAACATCTCAAAATTGCACCCAAAAAACTCTCTCCTCACTTTGTGACTAGAAGTGGAAAAATATTTTTTGCTATAGAAGCATTCTTCAAGCTCTTTTTTTAAGTGAAAAAGACTTGGGATTTTTTTTT
>JAQQSZ010007701.1:0-13233 GCA_028646595.1 Phalanger gymnotis | reverse complement strand
AACACAACATTTGTCTGGGAATAGCAGCTTATTTCAAACTGCTGGGGAACAGTTGCAAGTAGGCTCAATGTACAGGGCTCGTTGGTGGTGGTAGTGGTGGTGGGGGTGGGGGTGGGGGGTTGCAGCATTGCCCCATGATCTGCAGAATAAGCTGCCTCGCCCACCATCCCAAATTTACTAGGAAAGAGAATACCTTTTTTTTTTTTTTTAAACAAACAAACAAACAAACAAACACTGCAAGGAAAAGAGATAAACCACCCTTCCGGATTGCAAACTCTGCAGCAACCTTGGCATCACAGAGACATGATTAAATATTCCCTCTCCCTTTCTTTCTTCTGCCTTCGCTGTGCTTTCTAGGTCCCAAGGAGTCTGTGAGTTATTGAAAACCTCAAGTCCCATCATATATGAAACAATAACATCACATCTGTAAGCAAGTCAGTCATTCCTTGGCAGTCCTCTAATTTCCCTTCAACATCATCCGAGGGAATGCCGCATGGTGAGCTACTTCGGTCTGCAGAGACAATTGTGTAAGATTTAAATGCCGGTTCTCAGATTTGCCAAGTCATTACTGGGAGGCTATCACTGTTTCCTTTCTTGTGCGAGTATGTGAAGTCTCCATGATTTCCTCAGTGTAGGGAACCACTGGTGTGTGGACTCCTTCCATCAGCATGTATTTAAAGCTACCTATGACTTAGTAAGTCCCAGGGAATTATAGGAAACATAAATAGGTTAGGTGAGTTCCCAAAATCGCATAGCCAGTATCAGAAGTGATATTTTAATCCAGTCACTTCTGACTCTAATCCCTCCACTACTCCCGGCTTGTTTGGCATCTCTATCTGAATGTTTATTGAAGAACTCAAATTTCATCACTTCAGAGGCAGCTGGCAGTACAGTGGATAGAACGAGGGGCTTGGAGTCAGGAGGACCTGAGTTTGAATTTGGTCTCAGATACTTGCTTGCTGTGTGAATCTGGGCGGGTCATTTAACTTCTGTTTGCCTCAGTTTCCTCAACTGAAAAATGAGGTTAACCTCACCTACCTCATAGGGATGTTGTGAGGATTGAATGATAAATATTTGTAAAGCCCTGGCATGTAGCAGGAATCATATAAATGTGTATTCTCTTCCCTACTTAGATGAAAACAATTCTAGTATCTGCATCACAGTGGCCCTATTTTCTTTCTCTACCCTTCTTTTCAAGTAGAAATCCCAAACCTCCAGTTGCTTTTTCCTTTGTTTTTAATTTTTCGGGAAAGCATCAACTTCTTGAGCAAGGGCAGGGGGAGGGAGAAGTTTTATGGCAGTGGAACTGAGAGATGCCAAGTAAGATATAACACTTGTTCACATCCAGAGGAAATTTGCTGCTGCCGAGCTTGGAGAGAGAACAAGTGAATTTGGACAAACAGTCAACTATTCAGCCATATTCTTGATCTAGCAGCTATTACAGCAATAATGACAAATACTTGCTGTACATCTCAAAACAACCTAATAACCCTCCTTGTCTGAGCAGAAGATGGAAAAAAGGCGCATGTCAAAGGCTGTAAGAATCCTAATGAAATTCCTGGGATTTACTATGAGCTAGTAGCAAAGCCACAATTGTGTTATTCATTGCCTTGCTGGAAACCGAGACAAGCCAAATGCCTTTCTAATCCACTTTGGTGTATAACTTGCTGTCCTTTGGAGACAGAGCAACAGAACGTACATAACCCCAGAATTCTCTCTTTCTCTCCCCCACTGTCCCATCACCATCTCTCACAATCTACTGCATGACATAGCACCTGAAATAAACGGTGTGGGTTTAGAAACACAATGTCTAGAAGGAAGGAGGCGATGTTCTTATCATATTCTGTCCTGGTCACACCTCTCTGGAATAACATGTTCTGTTCTGGGTGCTTTAGGAAGGCCATAGCCACACTGGAGCACATCCAGAAGGAAACCAAAAAGGGACTGGACCACAAATCATGTTGGGATCAACTGAAGGAACTGGTGATAAGAGAGGATTTTGTGTGAGAGTGGAGGTTGGGGACAGGACACGACAGCTGTCCCTAAGTATTTGAAAGGCCACTATATGAAGGAGGGATTAGCTTATTCTGTTTGGCCCCAGAGGGCAGATTTAAGAGAAGTGAGTAAAAGATTCAGAGAAGCATATTTAAGATCAATGTAAGACTTCCTAACAATTAGAGTTTATCCAATCAACCAACTGATTGACAAGTATTTAAGCACCTACTACGTGCCAGACACTGTGCTTCAGTGTGTATGGGGTGTTCAGGGAGGACTAGCACCTCAGGTGTGAGGGCTTGCCAAGCCCTTTTCAAGGCCACTCATCCACTTTTAGTGTCTATTTATCACCCAACTCTTACATGTAGCTTCAAGAAGCTTTAGAATGCATAGTAGGCACACCTTGGTAAACTATCTCAGCCCATGGGCTAAACAAGGTTGAGGATAACAGATGGGTCTCAAACCCATCGGCAAATTAGGAGGGTGTCAACCCCAAGCATGTGAAGCCTGCTTCTGGCAGAATGGGCAGATGAGAATAATTTGTTCTAGTGGCCACGAAGGTGACTGAAGCAAGTACTGCGGTATATTTGTTGCTGTTGTTTGTCCTTCGTTCCTGAAGAGGTCCACCATGTCAGGGAAGTGATGCCATGACATGCAAATGAATCGGATTTGAGTGAGGGAGGTCTGTGCAAGGTCACCAGCCTCACTTTCTCCTCCAGAGCCATCTGGGACCCATGGCAAGATATAGATCAGAATGACTGGAGATGGTGCCGGATGCAGTGGGAGATCTTAGCCCTTTAAAGCTAAGGTCTTTAACATGTCTCCTTTGACTGAAGCAATGGCCTTTCAGTGATTAAGGCCTAATAAGAAATGAGGCAGGGAATGGCTTCTTTACCTAGTCAAAACCAAAATAAATTAATAACTTGGTCAGACTTCAAAGAGGTTGTCCACTGCATCCTGGGCCATTGTCACTTGTCCTGACTTATGTCCTGCCGTTCTACTTCAACGACTCAGGAAGAGAGAGTGGGATTGACAACTTTGTGCAACTTTGCCTCACTTAAATCCAATGCTGCAGGAGTGAAGACATCACTCTGTGATGTTATTGGTCCTTTTCAAAAATGAAGGACAAACGACAACAACAAATACAAATGAATGAAACAATGCATTATGTTCTAACAGGAGAGACAATAAGTATACATATGAGTACAGAATAAATATGGAGGGAACAAATGCCAATAAATATATGGTAGTTCATATGTCAGCAGCTAGGTGGCACCGTAGTGCACACAGTGACAGGCCTGTGGTCAGGAAGACTCATCTTCCTGAGTTCAAATCCAGCCTCAGATACTTACTAGCTGCGTGACCCCTGGCAAGTCACTTAACCCTGTTTGCCTCAGTTTCCTCATCTGTAAAATGAGCAGGAGAAGGAAATGGCAAACCTCTCTAGAATCTTTGCCAAGAAGACCCCAAATGAGGTAAGGAAGAGTTGGAAAGGACTGAGTGACTAAGCAATGATAACAAGTTAATATATATATATATATATATATATATATATATATATATATATATATATATGTACAGGATAAGTATGAAGAGAAGAAATGCAAATAAATATATAGTATTTAATGTATAGGTAAATGTGAATATATGTAAAATGTATATGTAAAAAATAAAAAATATGTAAATACAAAAATATGTAAATATAGTATTTAATGTGTATGTAAATAAATGAATAAATACAGAGAGAACAAATGGAAAGAAGTACAAAGTAATTTTTTTTTTAAATGTGTTTTGGAAGGGAGCATGTGAGTAGTTAGGGGCGGGGTGGGAATTAGAAAAGGCTTCAGGCAGAGGATGGTACTTCAACAGCATCTTAAAGGAAGAGAGACAGCAAAGCAGAAGGGAGACAGGAATGCATTCCAGGCAGGTTCAAAGGCCAGGGCAAAGTGACAAAGATGGCAATGAGTGTCCTAAGGGAAGAAAAGAGAGAGCAGGCCAGTTTGTCTGGATTGCAGAATGTAGGAGAGAGTATAACATCCAATAAGACAAGAAAGATAAAGATGGGCAGGGTTGTGAAGGGCTTTAAAAGCTAAACATAGAAGTTTATATTTGACCCAAGAGGCAAGACATAGGAAGCCATAAGAATTGGTTCAGTGGGGGGGGGGAAGAGGGGAGTCACATGGTCAGATGGGCTGCTAAGGAAAATTACTTCAGCCACATTTTGTAGAATGGGTGGAGGAGAGATTTGAAGCAGTGTGATCAGTTTGGAGGTTGTTGCAATAATCTAGGGGAAAGATAAGGGCCTGCACTAAGGCAGTAGCTGGATAAATGAAGGGAAGAGATTAGAACCAAGAAATGTGGAAGTAGAGAAAACAAGAATCAAAGAAACTGGTTGGATATTTGGAGTGAGGGAGAATGAGGCATCATAATGCTAAGCTTGTAAATCTGAGACACTGGAAGGATACTGGTGCTTTCAATGGAAATAGGGAAATTTGGAAAAGGGGAGGCCTTAGGGACAAAACTGATAAGAACAGCTTTAGGCATGTTGAATTTAAGGCTTTTGGTGATAAGGTACTGAAACTAAGGGGTGAGACTAGGGCTAGATTTATAGTTCTCAGAGTTATCTGTATGGAGATGATAGATTTTATGGAAGCTCATGGCATTACCAAAAATATATAGAGAATTAGGAGGGGGACCAGGTCAGAACTTTGAGGATTACCTACAATGAGAAGGCATGGTATAGATGATGAGATAGCAAAGGATCATGGGTGACTATAGAACCAGGAGAGAGTATTGTTATTAGAGTCCAGAGATGAGAGGCTATTAGAGTGGAGGAGGGTAGTCAATAGCATCAAATACAGCAGAAAAGTCTAGAAAGATGAAGACTGAAAGAACATCATCAGATATGGTTATCAAGAGATTGGTGTTATCTTTGGAGTGAAGAGTTTCATTCAAATGATAAAACCACATTGGAGAAGGTTGAGAAGTGAGTGAGAGAAGTGGAGGTAGTGAGGAGAAAAGACTTTCTAAAAGTATGGCTGAGGAAGGGAGGAGATGTATAAGATGGTTGCTCAGGGGGATGGTAGGGTCTAGGGAATATTTTTGTTTTCTGATGGGTGAAACATGAGCACATTTGAAAGCAATAATTTAGCAACTAGTAGAAAGGGAGAGGTTGAAGATTAGGGGAAAGGTGGGGGTGGGGGATAGACTGGACTGACTAAGGTTGTAGTAGGTTGAAAAAGACCAGAAGGATGGAATCAAGGCTTCCTTGGGAAATGGCAGGCTTCCATTCACTAGAGGTCTGGAGTAGACACTGGCTGGCTGGTCACTTATTAGAGCTATTATGAAGGTGATATTTTTCAGACATGGTTTAAACTAAATCAAGGGTAGCCTTGAGGACACATGTGGCCTTCTAGGTCCTTGAGTGTGGACTTTTGACTGAGTCCAAGTTTTACAGAGCAAATCCTTTTATTAAGGGGGATTTGTTCTGTGAAGTTTGAATTCAGTCAAAGGGTGGCACTTGAGATCCTAGAGGGCCACAGGTGGCTTCTAGGCCTCAGGTTCCCCACCCATGGTCTGGACTTGGAATAAGAACACCTGGATTCAAATTCTCTCTTTGATCCTACTAGCTAGGTAACAATGTGCAAGTCACTTTACTTGTACCTCAGTTTTCTTGTTTGTAAAATCTATTTTATAAATACTTTTTACAAAAAAAATTTGTAAATTTTCTCATCTAATAACGCCCTTTTCACAGGGTTATTAAAAATCTTAAAAGAAGTGAAACACTATATGATGTCATGTTCTTTTTGAAGGATAGAATAGTTTTTTCCCTCTCCATGTACTAATTCCAAACTGGTTAAAGATTGCTCCTCTGCTCTTTTTCAGAGCTTTTTTTTTTTTTAAGATTTTAATCTTGGTTCACTGGTATTTTTTCAATAGATTGAAGACCTGCCTACGCCACAGGAACTTCAGTAAAATTTCATAATGTCACTAAGGATTCCCCCTTATAAAACCTACTTTTATTTTCTATTTTCATACCATCATTCTCACTGCCACTAATTCTTCTCTCACCAATTCTGGGTCGAACTGAGTGGTATCCCTTAGTGCATACATTTCTGTGGTGTTTGAGGTTTGAGACAATTTATTATTCTACAGAAACTTGGTTTTCTTGGAAGGCATTTTCAAAATGTTTCACCACTTCTTTATAGATCAGACAAAAGGAAGCTGACCTGATGAGAAACACCGGGGTTTTCCAGAGGTCACAGAGTGAGTCAGGCTCTAGGTGGGGAATACAACCCCCAGGTCTGGAAACATAGCATGGTTATCTGAGCTCTACATCAGGCCCTTTGCTGAATTTTGATATCCCAGACAAGCTGCCATTGGAATTTTTTCCCTGCATGCTTTGTCAATGAGCATGGAAGATCCCAGCCCTCTTTGTCAAATACAGCAGTCACCAGGGGCTGGGAGGCCCTCATCTGAAGCCATATTTGAAGGTTGCCTTTAGCTCCACAGTAAGGAAGGACAAAGGCTTCTTCAACCTGAAGACATTTTTACTTGTTGTATCTCTGTTTTGGGTATTCAGTCTTCTCCTCCCTCCCCTTTCTCCTACCCAAGAAGGACTCATTAGAAGTCCTCATTAGTCAGCTGCTTTGCACCTTGGTCATTAGTGAAAAAGGATGTGGGCCTGGGAGTCAGGAGACATGAGTTCTAGCCCTCACTCTGTCATTCCCTGGCTATGTGACCACGTACATGTCATCCCTCCAGGTCCCTAGGATGGTAATGTGACACTTTTGGAAAGGACTTTTGCGGTCACCTCCCACCCCTCTCATTTGACAGATTAGGAAAGTGAGGATCAGAATGGTTTAGAGACTTCACCATGGTCAGAGAACTATTCATTGTGCCCAAGTGTCCTGACCCCCAGTCCACCAATAAAGAGATGGGGGCAGCTAAGTGGATCATCAGATAAGGCACTATGCTTAGAGTCAGGAAGACCCAAGTTCAAATTCTGCCTCAGGCACTTACTATCTATGGGAACCTGGCAAGTCACTTAACTTCTGGCTGCCTCACTTTTCTCAGCTGCAAAATGGGGATAATAATAGCACCCACCTCTTAGGGCTGTTGTGAGGATCAGATGAGACAATACTGGAGAGTTAGCATAGTACCTTGTAAGTCGTAGGAGCTTAAGAAATGCTTATTCTCTCCCCTTCCCTACTTTCTTCTAGATCTAAAACTAGTTTATTGAAGAAGTTGGAAATGCCTTCTAAGCAATCCAGCTGTCTTCTGAAAAATATAATGCCCCAAATGATCTGTTCCAATGTTTTTATTTTGTAAAAAAAAAAACCAAAAAAACAAAACCTTCAGGGGCTCTCTATGGCCTCCTAAATAAAACTATTAAGCTCCTCGACTTAGTATTTGTGGTCTTTACAATCTGGCTCTAGACTGCTCTCCGAGGCTTATTTTCTGCTTTCCAACTCTAAACCCAAGGTCCTGTGATCCTTCACACAAACTACATTTAAACATAAATTGGCCTCAAACTAGACATTCCATCTTCCTCTGCTGGGCTGCTATGCAGGCTGTCCATCATGCCTGTGTCTGTGTCTCTGGTGACCAAGAAGATGAAGGAGAAACTGCTCACAAGATAACCCACTGGCTCTGGGCAGTCCAAGGATTCTTCTCCTCTGTTGGCAGCTACGCGGTGTGAGCCTTCTCAAACTGAAGCCATAAGAGGCTGAATCCTTCCTCAGACGTTTACTTATTATCTGTGGGACTGTGGGCAAGTCACCACTCTCAGCTTTGATATCCTTATTGGTAAAATTGGGGCTAATAATGGCACCTACTTAACCGGGCTGGGTTGTGAGAATCAAGTAAGATAATGTATGTAAAGAATTATATAAATGGTGCCTATTCTTCTAGGGCCCCTAGGGCCCTATGTTTGGCTTAGAACTTTGGTAATGAAACCATGGAACTATCAGAGGCTAGATCACAAATAGTATCTTCAGAGTAGGACATTGAATACATCAAGCATACGAAGTAATCTCAATCCAAAATGCAGGGATTCAATTCAATCCATAAAGGATTTATTAAATGTCCTCTATATACGAGATCCTATGCTAGACAGTGAGCAAACAAAAATGCATCAAAAACAGAGCCCGCCTTCAAGGAATCTCATAGGGAGATATAAAATCTAAATAGATAAGTATGTTTGTTGGTAAAGAGGAACACAAATAAAGAGCGCAGTGGATAGAACTCTGAGTATGGAGTCAGGAAGGCTCTTCTTCCTGACTTCAGATCTGGACTCAGACACTTACTAGATGTGTGACCCTGGGGAAGTCACTTTGCCCTGTTTACCTCACTTTTTTCATCTGTCAAATGAGCTAGAGAAGGAAATGGATAAACCACTCCAGTATCTTTGCCAAGAAAACCCCAAATGGAGTCACAGAGAGTCAGAGATGACTGAAAAATGACCAAATAACAACAATATACTCCTTGTAGGGGATAGGCCAAACTTGGCTGTTTCCAGCTTGGAACAAAGTCCCTTCTCACTTTCCCCTCTTCGAATCCCTGGCTAATTTCAAGGTTCACCTCACAGGACATTCTCCTATATATGACCTTTCCTAACAGAACCAGTAGTCAGTATCTCCTATCTTTTCAAATGCCCACAAATATACTTATCTATTTAGATTTTATATCTCCCTACCAGATTCCTTGAAGGTGGGCACTGTTTTTTTATGTATTTTTGTTTCTCACTGTCTAGCAGAGGATCTTACAAGATCCCATAGAGGACATGTAATAAATCCTTTTTGGATTGAATTGAATCCCTGCATTTTAGGTTCAGCTATGTTAAGGTTAAGCTTTGTATGCTTGATGTATTCAATGCCCTACTCTGAAGATGCTATTGTGGTCTAGCCTCTGAGAGTGTCATGAGTTTTCTTGTTACCAAAGTGCTAAGCCTATTTTTCTTTATGAATGACAAAGGAAAGAAGTAGCACCCCTCTATGTTCTGTTACCCCTCCCCCAATGATTGGGATCTCATTATAGCTAGAACTCCACATATGGTCCTGAGTAGCTCCATGTGTATTCTAAAGAAACTGATTAGAGTGAACAAGACGGAAAGCCTGATGCCAACTCCTCTGAGTTCCAAGATAAACAAAATGGTGCCAGCTCAGAATGTTTCTTTAATACGCACCTGAAATTCTTATTACGTTGTTCTAAAAATTAGGTAGAAAATAAGGTGTAGGGGAGGGAGGGAGAAAATGGTCTGCCTAATTCAATCATGGGAATCTGTTAGAAGGTGAAAATGAAGCAACGATGTAGGTAAATAAATCTAAATTTGGCTTTTAAGCTTTGATCAATCCATAGGTTTTTAATTTTTCAAAGTAAACGAATCATTTGACGAATCATAGATGGTAGCAGAAATTTTAGAACTGGAAGTGACTTCATCATTCTGCCCAACTTCTTCATTTCAAATATGAGGAAAAATGAAGTTGAAGGAGGTTGTGACCTTGGCAAAATGGCGAAATGAAAACATGCATTAAACAAATTCCAGAGTAATGGAGTTTTGATTGCAATGCAGCCGAAAAAGAAATTATGGGCACTAGAGGTCACTAATGCACCAGATTTGAAACTCCTGGGGAGGGTTTGGCAAGAGACCTGTCAAGGGCTCAGAACCCATAAAATGGAATAAAAGAGAAAATGAGGCAAACGACAGCTTTTAGGGCATTTTCCCACCAAATCCTTACAAAAGAAGAACATAATCTGGTTTTCGAGTAATCTATGTTTCCGTTGATTTTATTGTTTTCTTTACACGATCTGCAAGCCGGAAGAGAATCTGCCAGTGATTCTCCTGGCTGAGAGTTTAGCTTTGGAGATCGGGCCAGAAAAGAACCACAGTCACTGCATTATCAGGGAAACAAAGCCAGAGGAATAGACCGTGTTATCCTTTCCTGAATCAGCCTCTTCTTAAAGTGAAACTCCAGGAAAGAAAGAACCCAAACACTCTCCTTCCTCAGCACACTGCATGAAGCAGGGAAGCAAAAACCGAGTGTCCTTATCATAGCTTAGAACTGGGGCCTTCTGGGGAAGCTGCGCAGGAACGAGATGGTTTGTGTTTCCACGGGGACTCCTCCATCCGCTCTCTCAACAACAATCCAGATCAATATTATAAAAAAAAACCCCATCTTGAAAAGTTTAATAAACTGATAAAGAATGAAATGGGCAGAACCAGGAGGACGATTTACGCGTAACAACAACAGCGATGTAAAAACAAACAACTTTAAAAGCTGTAAGAATGACGGTCAACGTGATTACCATCTCTGAAGGGCTGATGATGAAAGGTGCTATTCGCCTTCCGACACTGAGGGATGGATTCAGGGCGGTGAATAAGACATATGTGTGTGTACACGTGTGTATGTGTATATTAATTATGCGATGTGTATGTATATTCATACATACATATGTCTTATGGGTCTTATGACACACTTGTTATAAGGCACATATATAAGACATCTTATTTTGAATCCTAAATCCATTGTTTTGTGTCAGGAAGTAGCATATTTTGTTATCAGAATTCCAGAATCAGAATACACACACACACACACACACACACACACACACACACACACACACAGGCATTTGTTTTGCTTGACTACATTTGTTATAAGGAATTTGTTTTTCTTTTTTTCCAATGGCATGAGATGATAGGGAAAGAAAATTGATTTCTATCAATTAAAAAAAAAACCCTCCAACTTTAAAGTCCAAGAAGAGAAAACTATAGATATGTCATGCTGCTATGAAACTGGAAGCATCTTTAGAAAATTTCTGAAGACCAAAACTTGTTGTCAGCAGGGGTCCTTTAAATGCACGTAGTCTAATGTCTCACTCAACCTTCTTTTTTAGAATCCTGGGGTTCCCTAACCATGCACAAGAAGATGAAGGAGATAGTGCTTATAGGACAATCTGTTAGCTTTGGCCATCAGAAGACACCTTTCTTCCTCTTGCAGCTAGGAGGTATCATGGCTAGATAGGGTGCTAGAACTTTTAAGGACCTGAGTTTGAATCCTGCCTCAGACTTTTACTAGCGGTATGACCTTGGGAAAGTCATTTGCCACTCTCCACTTCAATATCCTCATCAGTAAAATGGTGCTAATAATCACACCTACCTAACAGTATTGGGTTGTGAGGATCAAGTGAGCTAATGCATGTACAGTGCTTCACTATTTAAAGAACTATATAAATGGTGCCTGTTCTCCTTATAGAGGACAGGCCAAGAGTTGCAGAGCTGTCAGTTTTCAAACCTTACAGAGCTTTTCTTCCCTGGTTTTATCTTTTAATTATTCTCTTGCCTTTAATCATGCACGAGGCCAATCGTCAGCTTGTGATGGAGCTTTCCCAGCCAGGATAAAGTAGGCAAGCAAATATAATCCTGCTGAAAACCTCGGACATGCCCTGGCAGAGACCAGAGCTATAGTATTGTGTCCCTTGGTAAGTGACTGGGCGGTGGCAGCCGCGGGTCACAGCATTGTTCTGCTGCTCCCGGGGCAGCTGCAGCAGGAGGAATTCCTATGGTGAGACTTTCCCAGGGCTTCCTTGCTGCTTTACAGCTGACCTATGGGGAACTCACCTCTCACCCTCCCCCCCCCACTTCTTCCTGAGTATTCCCCCAACTCAAGGTGGGGCCTAAGTCTCAGAAAATCTGGTCTGACTGATTGACTGCTTCCCACCTTCCTTAGCACACAGAAACCCCTCCTCTAGATAAGAAACACAGGAAATCTATTTAGTTCTCCTTGGGGATGCTCTCTTTAACTCCCACATTGCTGACTTTTTTTTTTTCTGGTCACTTCATTAAGCTACTAGGAAGGTTAATCTTCAGACAATAAGCTTTGTCTGAATAACTTATTTATTAACTTTTTCTTTATTTTATAGATTTGTTCTATTTTTATATCACAAACATTTACAGACTACCCTTACTTCATGAAAGGTCTCTTCAAACAAAGGAAAATAGTTAAGTAAAGCTAACAACACAGGGACTTCATCTGAAATAGCATGCAACGTTTTACATCCCTTGCACCATCCCTGTGTCCTGTGCCCCTCATTTCTCTATTGAAAAAAAGCAGCAGAAATTTGTTTTCTCTCCTTTCCATCCCCAATCCCACTGAGGGGAAAAGATATGAAAAGCAAATTTCCTGTGCTTCCTAGTGTTTTTAATAGAAATTGGTGTTGTATTTTGTCAAAAGCTTTTTCTACATCTATTGACATGATGATGATTGGTTTTATTCTTACTGATATGGTCAATTATGTTGATAGTTTTCCTAATATTGAACCAGTCCTCTATTCCTGGTATAAATACTGGCTGGTCATACTGATTGAGCTTTTTAATAAATTACTGCGATCTCCTTACTAGTATTTTATTTATTTATTTTTTTTGCATTTATAGTCTTTAAGGAAATTGGTCTATAATTTTCTTTCTCTGTTTTTGCTCTCCCTGGTTTAGGTATCAAAACTACATTTGTTTCATAAAAGGAAATTTGGTAGGACTCCTTTTTTACCTACTTTTTTCAAATAGCTAATATAGTGTTGCGATTGATTGCTCCTTAAATGTTTAGTAGGGGGGGGGCGGAGCCAAGATGGCCACATGAAAACAGCGTCTTACAGGAGCTCTCTCACAAGTTCTGTCAGATTCCTATAAAAAGTGAATTTGAGCCGATTTGAGAGAGTTAGATACCGCGAGTCTGAGTGGGGCAAATTTCCCAGCCAGGACAGTCTGAAAGGCCAAAGGAACGAATCTATGGGCTAGGAGAGCGCTTGGAGTGGGGAGCTGCGCCAGATGGGACCAAAGCAGAAGCAGCTGGCAGGGAAACCCACATGGGAGACAAGCTGGGAGAAAGCCGGGCGCCCGAAACCAGTGGAGATCCCCAGGCCTCCCAACACAGGACAGTACTCTGTGGAAGTGATGAGAGGCAGCGCAACACCACCGACCATGAGATACCAACTCCTGAGGCTTGCAGCCCAAAGGACACTTCTTGAACTTCTGGGAGACAAAATGGCCAAGTAAACTGGCTCTAACCCCTCACCTCCCCGCCCAGAGAATTCCCTGGGGGAAAAAAGAAAAAAAAAACAAAAACGCTGGAATAGAGGAGACAGAAGTGGGGCTTCAGTAGCCGAGTAGTGGGAGTACCTGAGTCCCAGAGGGGCAGAGACAGCAGGAATCAACACCAGGAGCCCAGAAATACTCTTGCTCCC
>JAQQSZ010007700.1:0-13233 GCA_028646595.1 Phalanger gymnotis | reverse complement strand
AAAAAAAAGGTTTAGTGATTCTGATTCACTCACCAATAGCTCTTGCTCCTAGACTAAAAACACTCCCTTTTCCAACTTGTGGGGTCATGGACCACATCCCTGATGTTGAAGTTCCAAGTAATTACTTTTGGAATTTACCCGTTGTCAGTATCCCAAAGGGGACCCCACTCAGGGTGGGTTGAGGCAGTGAAAGATACCACCTTAAAATGAGTAGAAGATAAAGGTCAGCTGTAGAGGTATATATGTAGGGGAAAGTTATCAAAAGAGAGGGGCCTGGAAGTATAATATTGGTTACAAAAACATTCAGTCCTCAACATTTGTTCATTTAACTTTTGGAAATGAGGAAATACAGCAAGACTATAGAAGGGACAAAATCAACATGGTTTTCAAAAAATAGGACAGTATGCAATCAGTGGAGTATAAGACAGTGAGCTTCAAGTATTCCTGTGATTTTATTCATAATCTCATTTTCACTTTCACAGTGGCAACCACACACGTTCACCACTATGAGAGAAAAAAATGAGAGACATGATGCAAGTAAGTTTATGGAGTGGCTGGTATCTTACTAGCCACATTTACCCTACTGCTGTAAAGAGCTCCCCATATATCTACTGCATATTTTCATCGCCTCTAAAATTCAAATTTTGTGTTGCAATTATGCCCCCACAGCATAGTGCAAGTCCTTTGGGCTCTAATGTGATGTTGAGACCTTGCCAGTTTCAGCATTTTCCAACAGCTATGACTAAAGTCCTAGCATCCTCTCCTTTGGTTTTCAGAGGGCAACCAAAGTAGAGAGGTTTACAGCAGTACAAACCCTCATACCACCATCGGACACAGCAGAAGGTAATATTCAAGTTAAAAAAATTTTCTTTTTTAGAATTTTATCTGCTATACAATATTTACAGTACCGTATATTTCATGTGTTATGTCTGAAATCAATGTGTTTTTGTTGTTGTTGGAATGTTAGCACAAAAGGTGACAGGATTCTAGGGAATTATTAGCAAGAAAAAATGTTTTTCATGTTACCAATTTTATTTTGTGTAGTGCAATTTATGGGTTATTTCATGGTTATTGTGTTAGGAAAAGTATGTATTATAAGAACCAAGGTTTTATTATACAGAATTATATGTAGAAAAGTGTATTTTAACAATCTATAGCAAAAGATTACCATTTTTTGGTGGTTGCAGGAACCCAATCCTTTATTTCCCATAGGTTCAATGTATTGACATTTGTATTTTTGACTTTTACAATGTTTTCTGGTAATGTTACCCTAACAAAAGTTGAGGATTGACTGTATTTGGTACTCTGTAGAAGGAAAAAAGTGAATGAGAGAAATGTCAAGAAGAGACACAATTATGAATGCTTCTCAGAGTTTCCCCTTAGTGTCCTGAGAGATGTTCTCCCAACTCCTCAATGAACAGCTGCTGTATGGGATAATATGCATGTCTGCAGAATTTCAGTTAGAGATAGAAGGGAGGGGCTCAGAAAGGCAAAGATGTGAAAGGGGAAATATGGTTTGGAATAGTGTCTTGGAGTCTCCCTATAGCAGTGTCACAAGGGAGCTACCTTTATCTCCCCCCTCCCCGCCCACTTAATGGTATTTTATTTTTTCCAATTACACGTAATGATAGTTTTCAACATTCACTTTTATAAGAGTTTGAGTTCCAAATATTTTTTCTCCCTTCTTCCCCTCTCCCCTCCCCCAAATGCCATGCCATCTGACACAGGTTATGTTTACAATCATATTAAACATATTTCCACATTAGTTATGTTGTGAAGGAAGAATCAGAACCAGAGGGAAAAACCATGAGAAAGAAAAACCAAAAACAAAAGACAAAGTAGTATACTTTGATCTGCATTCAAACTCCCCAGTTCTTTCTCTGGATGTGGATAGCATTTTCCATCATGAGTCTTTTGGAGTTGGTTTAGACCATTGCTGAGAAGAACTAAATCTATCAAAGTTGGTCATTGCACAATGTTGCTATTACTATGGGCAATGTTTTCTTGGTTCTGCTCGCTTCACTCATCATCATTTCATGTAAGTCCAGGTTTTTCTGAAAATTTCCTGCTTATCATTTCTTATTAAACAATAGTATTCCATTATATTCATACACCACAACTTGTTCAGCCATTCCCCAATTAATAAGCATCCCCTCAGTGTTCAATTCTTTGCCAACATGAAAAAGAGCTGCTATAAATATTTTTGTACATATGAGTCCTTTCCCCGTCCTCCCCTTTTATGAACTCTTTGGGATACAGACCTAGTAGCGGTATCATTGCATCAGAGGTTATGCAGTGTTATAGCCCTTTGGGCATAGTTCCAAATTGCTCTCCTAAGTGGTTGGATCAGTTCATAACCCTACCAAGAGTGTGTTAATGTCCCATTTTTTCTACATCCCCTCCAACATGTGTCATTTTCCTTTTTTGTCACATAGCCAATTTGATAGGCATGAAATGATACCTCAGAGTTGTTTTAATTTACCTTTCTCTAATAAGTAGTGATTTAGAACATTTTTTCATATGAATATGGGTAACTTTAGTTTCTTGATTTGAAAACTACCTGTTCATATCCTTTGGCCATTTATGAATTGTGGAATTATATTCTTGTAAATTTGACTCAATTATTTATATATTTGAGAAATGAAGCCTCTGTCAGAGAAACTTGCTGTAAATATTGCCCCCCCCCCCAGTTTTCTGCTTTCCATCTAATCTTGGCTACATTGGTTTTGTTTGTGTAGAACCTTTTTTAATTCAATGTAATCAAATTTATCCATTTTATATCCCATAATGCTCTCTATCTCTTGTTTTTGTAATAAATTCTTCCATTATCTATAGATCTGACAGGTAAACTATTCTATGCTCCTCTAATTTGCTTATGGTATCACTGTTTATGTCTATGTCAGCCTTTTCTGGGTGCACTTCCAGGAACTCTTTTTGGGCCTGAGAATAATTCACACTTTTCTTTGAGACTTTCCAAGCACCTGTTTTGCATTGTCATCATCTTCTGAGTTTTGTGTTTTGATCTTCCCAGTCGCTATAGTAACTCTAGGGTCAGGTTCTTTTTTGGCTGTTTGCTTATTTTCCCAGGCTATTTTTTTTGACTTTTAACTTTTTATTAGAGTGGAGCTCTGCTTCTGGGGTGGAAGAAGCACTGTCTCAAGCTTCAGGTTTTTTGTGCTGCTGTTTTCAGAGCTAGTTCTAAGCAGTCTGTAAGTTTTGAGTTCTTCTATGGAGAGGTGTGGTCACTGCTCTCCTGGCCTGTGTTCTGATCTCTCGGTGACCACAAGCACTCTTTTCAACCCTGGAACTGTGTCCAGGGTCCAGGTTCCTGTTAGTGTTCCTCCTCACCCTGGGACTGTGACCTGGAACTACATATGGGCAATGCAACAGAGTCCTGCTCCCAGTGCCAGAAAACAGTCCCCAGTAATCTCCTTCTGACCAATTGTCTGATCCCCTTACAGTCTGTGGGCTGAGAGCTCTGAAAGCCTGTGCTTCAATCTAGTCACCCCCAAAGCCTGCTGCTGGCTTGCTGGAGGTATAGCCTGTGCTGAACTGCACTCCAGTTCCACCACAGTGAGACAGACCTTTCCTGCTGATCTTCTAAGTTGTCTTGGGCTGGAAAACCATTTCACAGCATCTTTTTGTTTGTTCTTCCACTTCTGAATTCATTTTAAGGCATTATTTTTGTGTCATTTGGAGGGGAATTTGGGAGAGCTCAGGTGAGTCCACCATCTTGGCTCTCCCTCCCCCTGGCTCTGTCCTCATTATCTGGCTCCATTCTCATTATCTCTTGGTTGGACTATTGCAAAAGCATTATAATTGGTCTTTTTGCTTCAAGTCTCTTCCTACCTCAATTCATACCGCACATTACTGCCAATTCCTATAGAATAATTTTCTAGGACCCATCCTACCAATTCTGTTGGCTCCCTATTACCTGAAGAATCAAATATAAACTCCTCTATTTGGCAGTTAGGGCCCATCACAATCTGACTTCATCCTATTTTTTTCCAGTCTTTTATTCCGTACTTGCCTCCATATACTCATTGTTCCAGTAAGCTGGCTTACTTGACAGTCCTTGTACACTCCACTCTACCTTTGTACTGGCTATTCCCTATGCTTGGAATGCTCCCTCTCGAGCTCTCTCTCTTGACATCCACAGCCTCTTTTAAGGTTCTGCTCAAATGCTATGTTCTTTGGGAAGGCTTCATGGTTCCCTGTTTATATAAACTTTCCCCCTTAAGGTAACCTTCCTTCTACTCTGTATCTACTATGTATTTTCCTATATATTTGTATGTTGACTCCTCCATTAGTAGGTAAGCTCTTTGGGGATATAGACTGTTTTACCTTTCTTTATACCCCCAACACTAAGCACTGTGCTTGACATGGATTATTTAATACATGTTTGTTGATTTATTGACATAGTGTCAGAAGTGTTAGTTATAGTAACAAGATGGGGACAAGAGAAAAGATTCAAATACTAACAAACAGCAGAAAAAAAATCATCCTGATTTGCAGATGACAATCACAGGGAATAGTGGAACAATGTAGTTGAGATGATGATAAAGAGTTATAGCAAGGTTGCAGGATTTTAAAAACATTCCCCCAAATCACAATACAACTACATGATACTAACAAGAAACCAGGAAGAAATGACAATAAGATATATTCCACTCAAAATAATTACAAAACACACAAAAGGGCTGGTAGAAATATTTTGGCATATACTTTGTAGTTTTTTAATATAAATTTTGTCTGTGTTAGCATATGGGTCTATACACATACATTTACATATGCATCTAGTGAGCACTTTCTAGGCTCACTATCTCAGAATCAGGTCTGCTAGATTTCCCCATCAGAGTTCAAGGTATACCTATGAGAGGGTTGTATTATTTTTATTTAATGCCAATAGCTCAAGCTCCTATTCCAGTGTGGTCTCCTCACTGTTATCTCCCAGTGATTACCAATTTCACTTAGCCGACTTATGTCAATTATCTTTTGCAAAAGGATATTTACTTTGAATATATAGCAAGAACAGAAATAAAAACATTGCCTCCCCATCCTTCCATCCTTCCTTCCTACCTTTTACCATTTTAGTCTCTGGGGAGAGTAGACTAAAGCTGAACAGTTTCAGAATGGCAATGCTCTCATCAAGTCCCCATGCAGCACTGCTACTGAATGAGTCTTTGTTTCAGCTCTGCTGGACTGGGTCTTGCCTACTCCTTGGGACCTCAAAGCTGGAATGGTTGCAGAACTCAGTATGGATCTGCCTCCTGGCCCTCTTGGCCCACTCTCTTGATCTTTTGAAACTTATAAACATAGCCTATGATCTTCTTCACCTAAAATGAAAGAAGAGACACTGAGGCAAAGAACGAAGTCCTCACCCTCCAAATATACATATATACACACACATGCATGTTTATGTATGTACATATGTCCAAACAAGTCCTATATGTGTACATATATGTATATATGTACATATTTCTATATCTCTAAAGAGGTAACATGGAGGTAGTAGAGTGCTAGGGTCAGAAAGATTTGAGATTGAACCTTTTCTTTGATAAATCAGTTTCTCTATGCTTCAAGCAACCCCCTCAAGGACTTATCCACTAAGTCATAGCTATATTTTTGGATACAGTAAATGTTCTGTACTTTCTCACAAAGTATTAAATGAGGCACCAATAGATCTTCTGTTTTGGCTTTGCTGTTTGTCTTTGGTCAAGTAACTTTATTTCTTTTAGCCTCAGTTTCCTTTTGATGAAAAATAGAAGGGCTGGCTAGATATTCTGTAAGGCTACATTAAGCTCTTGCTCCTATTTGTGTAGTAAAATAAGCCAGAAGATCTGGCTTCTCATTCTGGATCTGTGACTTACTAGGTAGCTAGATGGTATGGTAGACAGATTGCTGGATTTAGAGTCAGGAAGACCTGAGTTCAAATCTTGCTTCACAAACTTACTAGCTATGTGACCATGAAGAAGTCATTTAACCTCACTGTGCCTCAATTTCCTTTGCTGTGAAATGAGAATAATAATGCTAATAATACCTATCTCACAGGGTTGTTATGAGGATCAAATGAGATAATGTATGTAAAGCTTTTTGCAAACCTTAAAGCGCCATGTAAATATTAGCTGTCATTATTACTGGTTTGACTATGGGCAAACCTCTTATTGAGACTCAGTTTTCTCATTTGCAAACCTGGCATAAACGTACTTACACAATTTAATGTACTGGATTGTTTTGAGGAAAGGAGAGTTTCACAAGTTGTAAAGCACTTTGTAAACATGGGCTATTCTTTATTATTCTCGTGTAGGGTTTGGAATCACTGCTGCACAATATTTTGCATAGAAACAATTATATAAATGAAGTGATTCCCCTCATCAAATTGGGATTAGATGCTATAAAAAACTAATTTAGAGAGATATTTAAATTTAATTGGCTGATTTGGGCAGGATGAGATGGTAATAAATGTTCGAGGTTGTATTTAATTTTCATTACTTGAATTTCATATAGCATTCTAAATACATGATATGTGAATCCATGCTTTCGAAAGAAGATTTTTCCTTGTCCCTTTTCTTTTTGGTGAGGGGGAGGGGAAGTCTTGATTTCATGTTCTAGAGTTAAAGGACTATAATGAAATAACATACCTTAGGTCTAGAAGCATCTTCAAGTATTGTACACACATATATCTTGTAGGTTGAACCTCATAAATGCAAAGTATCTTAGAGCTGAGCTATTTGGGCTGCTTCCGTATTGTTAGAAAAATGAGGGCTAGAAAGAAACTCAGGTAATTCTCTTGTTATATATTGCCTTGAGCTTGGTGCTATAACTGGTTATCTCTAATAGGCAATATTAAAGTATCTCTACACATTGCTCCTGCAGGGGAAAGATCCTCATGTACTGAAATCACTGTATTCTATCAAAAATTCACTAGTGTCAAAATAAAATAAAATAACCTGTCAGGCTAGTAACAACTTTTAAAGAGAGCGATGGGATAGCTCTTCATGGGGCTTTATTGATATTACTAACTGGACTTTTAAAGGTTTTTTGTTTATTTGTTTTGCTTTTTCATTTATTTATGGTCACATGAAGGTCTGCCCAATCAAATCTGGCTCCAGAAGAGCCAAAGAGTTACTTGGGACTCCTCTTTACCTTTGTTAGTGAGATTAGTTGTTTCTTGTTCTCCTAACAATACTTACGGTCAAGTTTGCAGAGCAGGGGAGAGAGGGAGTGAGAGAGAAAGAGAGAGAAGAATGGAAAGGAAGCTATATATACGTGTATACAAATACATATATGTATACACATATGCATAGATACATATATACGTGTGTGTAATAGACAGATAATCAGAGCTAGATGGACACAGAGAGATGAGAGAGATAGAGAGAAAGAGACAGATATGCAGAGATGGGGAGAAACAGGTAGATAGGAAGATATAAGATGTGTGTGTGTGTGTGTGTGTGTGTGTGTGTGTATGTGTGCATGTGTGTGTGTATAGAGAGACAGACAGAAACAAAGATAGACACAGAGATGAGGAAAGACAGAGGGAGAGAGAGGGAGGGTAGAGAGAGGAGATGGGAAGAGAGAAAAGGATAGATAGGAAGATATGTGCATATATATGTATACACATATGTGTGTATATGTGTGTGTGTATGTAGACAGACAGAGAAACAGATAGATGGACACAGAGAGATGGGTGAGAGAGACAGAGATAGAGATGCAGAGACAGAGAGAGGAAAGGGGGAATAGGGAGGAAGGTAGATATGAAGATATTATATATATGTGCATATATATATATATACACACATAAAGACAGGCAGAAACAGAGGTAGACAGAGAGAGATGGGGAGAGACAGAGAGAGAGAAGGAGAGAACAAGCAAGAGAGGAAAACTGAGAGAAAAATAAAAAGTAACAGAGAGAGAGAGAGATCATAGCTAGCTGATCATGTGTTACAGTGCGAAGACAACTCTTGGACTTTGCTTTGCTTTTAGCTGTTATCATAGATGTGTCAAGATATTCAGAAACAATTTAGAGATCTGGCAAATTGTTTTGTTAGAAAGCCAAAAGCCCAGATAGAGTCTATTCTATTTCCCATCTCTGCTGCTAGAATTTCTCTCAGATAACCATTGCATACTTCTGCTGGCTTCTTTTTCCACCCCCAATCCCATCATCTCTACATATCACGTATTATACCTGCTGGTATAAGGGCAAGTCAGAAATAGCTCTGTGTGACTCTGCTGATAGTGAGGCACCATTATCTATGCTGCTGCAAAGACCAAGGCTGTTTTTAGAATGCTGACTTTCTTGGTTTTTCAGACTGTCTTATGCTGGTGTTTGTGGGCTTTTGTGTCCCCAAGAATTTGGAAAACACGAATAGACACTTAGATATGTCAAAAGGTGTGTGACCATGCCATCTTACATATCCTCCATGAGGTCTTCCTAACATGCTTAAGCCCTTTTCTAGAACTCTTGACATTTTGTGGTCTTATAAGATTAATTTCTGTCCTTTGATCATCCTACATTTCTTTTTATAAGCAAACATTTGGTTTTTTCCCCTTAAACTTTATTTTATTCAAGGCAATAGGGGTTAAGTGACTTGCCCAAGCTAGTAAGCATCTGAGGCTGGATTTGAACACAGATCCTCCTGACTCCAGGGCTAGTGCTCTATCCTCTGAGCCCCTGAGCTACCACACTTCCCACAATTCTTTGATAATATCCTTTATGCCTAGTCTGAAACAATTCTGCATTGATTGCATACTGCCCAGGGACCTCCAGACTCTGGACATATATGGACCAGGTATGAGCTTGGGGTGTGACCTAAGAGAGTCAACATCTTTCTTTAGCTTGTTGTCTGCACTGAGTTTAGTAGGGACACAGATTTTCAAATACAGTGCATATCAATGTTTATACAGATGTAAACCATATAAGCACTCAAGGTAATAAACACATATTTATAGAAAACAATCTTTAATTTACCCCATAGAAAATACAGAAGGTGCAAAAGACTCAGAGGAGCTCACAAAGAGATAAAAAGAACACAAAACTTTTGGAAGAATGATAAAGTACCCTTAGAAGATAACTGAATTTGGGGTTGCCAGTAGAGCAATAATTGTCCCGTAGGGTCCCACATAGTTTTATTCAGAATTGTAGTTCCTTCTGTGGTTTGAAGGTAAACACACATTGGTAATAGTGGACAGGTCCCCATTTCCCATCAGTTCTACCCTGTCTAAGTCATTCATGGTATTAGTGAGAGAGTGGAAGGTCCTGATCTCTTTCCTACCTCACTTGTATCTATGGCATGACTTTCTCTCACTGCAAAAGCCACGTGTATAATCTTTTTTAAGAGTCCTCCTGTTCAGGAATAGCCTTTCTCTCTATAAGGCCAGTTCCCAAATTTTTTTACTTGGGGTAACCCAAGACTGGTGCTGCCCAGGAAATCCAACTTCTGTGTCTCGAAGTACAGATACCAGAGCATGCTGCCCAGGAAATCTAAATCCCACCCTCCTCCAAGAGGAGTTTGGGATTCAGGAAACATGTGCTTTCTGCCCAGATGGGCAAATATATCTGTTTCAGCCATGTGCTTTTGTCTGAACTCTATTGCCTTGGTTACTACTACCTTTTTGCATTGGGAAGACTCACTCTTAGGTCTCTGGCCTCTGACATGCTTAGAAAGCTTTGGGTGATCACATGTAATTACATTTCTGAGGGGAGGAAGCAATACATATAAACAGGCTGCTCCTTTCCCCCACCTCCAAAGAAAAGTTCCATGAGATCCTCGGTCCATTCCACTGCATGCTGGTGTGTTCTCTGAACAAGGAAAAGGGTGGCCTTTTTTTTTTTTAAATAAGCCAGCATGGAGGGATGGCTCCTCCAACTCTTTCCCAGACTCACAGTCAATCAATCATCTTGGGGATAGTACTAGTCAGTAATCCCATTCATTGGGAACCAATAAGACATTTTCAACATTCCTTTCACAAGGTACTAATTGGTGTCTCCATACTATATGGGGGGAGGGTGATGTATGCTCATCAAATCGATTGGGGGAATTCTGTCTTGATCAACTCCCATTTATAAAAGTGCCACTGGCATACTCTATGATAGGAAGGGCAAATGCTACACATTGACTAAAGAGAATTCCATCACACTAAAATCTCAGTTTCCTAGTTGAATTGTTCTTCCAAGAAATATGTGCAAAATAGCTCTCTTCTTTCAAGATGTAGGTCTATACAAAGCCTTTCCTGATGCCCTCAACTTAGAGACCTAACTTCAAACTACCTTGCATTTAACACATTTTTATATTCTGTATTTATTCTCTTTATATCTATTTTGTCTATACTGTCCATACTTATAATTATTGTCTACACTTTCTCCTCTCCAGCCACTTCTTCCATAGCCTTGACCATTAGACATCATGACCTAGAGGAACTTTGCACTCCTGATTTGACTAACTCTTCTGAAATACTATTTCAGGAAAGCCTCAGTTATATCTACATCTACATCTACATCTACATCTACATCTACATCTACATCTACATCTACATCTACATCTACATCTACATCTACATCTACATCTACATCTACATCTACATCTACATCTACATCTACATCTACATCTACATCCACATCCACATCCACATCGACATCCATACCCATACCCATACCCATCCATACCTGTCTATGTCTATGTCTATGTCATGTCTATGTCTATGTCTATGTCTATGTCTATGTCTATGTCTATGTCTATGTCTATGTCTATGTCTATGTCTATGTCTATGTCTATGTCTATGTCTATGTCTCCATCTATCTCTATCATCTATATTTAATCTATATCCATATCCATATTTTTCTTTTGTTCATTTCTTCCTCTCCTCAGGCCTCTTTGCTAACTACCTCATCAAAGCTTATATTCTACCCTCTCTCCCTCCTCCAGTGGTAGAACCACAA
Source organism: Phalanger gymnotis (assembly GCA_028646595.1). Lineage (NCBI taxonomy): Eukaryota > Metazoa > Chordata > Mammalia > Diprotodontia > Phalangeridae > Phalanger > Phalanger gymnotis. The sequence goes on along the minus strand of JAQQSZ010007700.1, from coordinate 2,294 downwards.
ACCAAGGTCAAACAGACTCTGCCATTGTTCTTGTAGTGTGGTGTGTCAACCTATATCTCTATGGCCCCAGTAGTCATTCTTGTAAGTTTTATGGGCCTAGGAGCCCTTCCCTGGTCACCATTCTTCTGTATTGCTTCCCCCGTTAGAACATAATTTCATTGAAGGCGGGTACTCTGTTTTCATACTTGTATTCCCCAGTATTTAACACAGCACTTGGCATACAGTAAACACTTAATAAATGCTTTCCCATAAATAAATTCATACTTATACATGTTGTCATTCCTTCCCCTGTGCCCCCCCCCCCATTGTAAGCTTTGTGTAAGGGATTGTTTCATTAATTATATTCATTAGCCTAGTAGCTTCTATACTGAATAACTGGCACGTAGTACACACCAAATAATACTTGATTGATTGATTGAACAGCTAGGAAAATAGGGAAATTAGTAATGATGATTTTGCTTGTGCCAAAGCTGTTTGCTCTCAACTGAAGCAATTTACAACTACTGCCCCAACTACCCTTCTGTTAAAGGCAGCTCATTTTCTTTTGATATCATAACGGCTAAAGCAGTGTCTTAAAAAATCCTTTAGGGGAACTGAACAAGATATTTGTATCCACATTTACAAAAAAGGCCTTAGATCTCATCTCTAAGTAGGCTTATGTGTAGTAAACCTCAGCTATCATTTATTGAACCATATTGTTTCTCACCCATTTTTAGCTACCTTGGTTCTTTCTAATTTTTTAATGTGACACTCACTCCTCAGGCAATTACATACCCTGAAGAGAAAGACCCTTTTGACATCCTCCCCAGATTAGTGAAGTTACCACAGAGACTCTAGTTTGTGTGTAGGCACGAGAAAAACAAATCATTTGGTGCAAAACGTTAAGGGTATGAAAAAGGACTCTCAACTTGATGCGATGACAGTCAGTGCTTCAGAAGTCCCTGTTTTCGACGGCCACAGAGACATTCTTTGGCTCTTCTTTGAATCAGAAATCCTCTGAAGTTAATTTTATTTCATGCAGAGTAAGACACAATCAAAAGAAAATGACAGACTCCCTCTGAAGTCAGACTGGTAGAACACAATCCTGTTTTGTGGTCCTTGTCACTTCAAGGAATAAGTGAACTTTTTTTTTTAATGGCACTGGAAACTGAGTTACCTCAAACTCTACAGAATAATTATTTGATTTTTGTCCGTCGCCAATATAAATGACCAAAAATGTACTCAGCTTTCACTGTAGCTAAACAGCAATCGGGATGGAGACAGACTGTCCAGAAGAGGGTGCTAAAGACTTTCGCATAGGTAAGTCTTGGTTATGCAAAAGTGAAATCCATTTAAAAAAATGTGAAATAGCATTAAAGACAACACAAAGGACCTAATTTAAGTCAGCGTACAGTGCTCCTTCTCTGAATCATGCCTGTGACTGCTGCTGTGGATTCATCTTTCCATTCTACCACGTTCGCCCTTCAGCTCCTGCTCCTTGAGGTAACACTAAAGGATGGAGGCTAAATTAAGCAGCCCTGCCATCATGGGGGCAGGTGCAGTATGTTTTACACAACACTCCGACATTGCTGAGTGCCTCATGTATATGGTGAGTCATATTCCACTCTGCCCCCCCCATGCACACACAAACATTGGATTACATTGACCTATATCTTTTCCTTTAGAGATATTTTTATATCAGGAATAGCTAGGTGCTGCAGTGGTTAGATCATTATAAATCCTGCCTCAGACACTTATTAGCGGTGTGATTCTGGGCAAGTCACTTTCATCTGTCTCAGTTTCTCCAATTTCTGTAAAATGGGGATAACAGCATTTACCTCTCTCGATGGTAGGGAGGGTAAAATGAGATAAAGTTTGTAAAGTATTTCGTAAACCTTAAAGGGCTAGCTATTATTATTGTCATTCTATTAATTCATAGGATCCCAGAAGCATAGGATTTACATTTGGGAAAGAACCTTAGAGATCCCCAAATCTCTAGCCACTTGATTTTATAAAAGAAGTAACTGAGATGCTGAGAAGTCACGTGACAATCAAGGTCACACAGCTATTATGTGATAGAGCTGGTTGAAATGCTGCTTTGGGCAAGCAACTTGATGCCTGCCTCAGTTTCCTTATTTCTAAAATGGGGAAAATAATAGTACCTGCCTCCTAGGGTGAGGATCAAATGAGAAACTCTTTGTAAAAGAACTTTTTTTTTTGGTTGGTTTGTTTTTATTTTAATTTTTTTTTAATATGTTTAGTTTTCAGCATTGATTTTCACAGGAGTTTGAATTACAAATTTTCTCCCCATTTCC
>JAQQSZ010007699.1:0-13233 GCA_028646595.1 Phalanger gymnotis | reverse complement strand
TTTTTTTTTGGTTTATTCTTTCAGTTCTGTCTCCTTCAACTGACTGTGAGCTTCTTGAAAGCAGGGACTCTTTTTGCTTCTTTTTGTAACCCCAGAACTTAGCACAGTGCCCAGCACAAAGTAGGCCCTTAGTAAGTGCTTATCGACTTAACTGGCAACTCTCCTCTAAGTCTAGGTGTGAACTTGGCAGACTGAAGAATCAACCTATGATTATTTCTGGATATATTGGATTGATATTGTGAAGAGGGGTTAGGAAAATCAATTTCAACCTTTGACTGACAATCAGCATCTTCCTGTGAACTAAAGGCAAATAAAAAACAAAGGAATAGAAAATATTGTCCTTCAGCTTGTTTTGTGAGTGGGAACTTTTGACATATCACTTCTCAGCCTATCATTCCCCAATCCTTTTTTCATTCTTCCAGTTAGTTCCCTTAGGTTGGACTTTTTCCACCCCATCATCAAGGAGAATATCAGTTCCCTGGGACAGTGTATCAGTAAGGCAAGATTCACAATACCGATGGTGACCATGAATATGCCTGAATAGTTTGGAATCACAAAATTTAAGAGACTTTCTATATAGAAGGCAGAAGAAGTAAAACATTTATTCAGACACCAGAGGATCAAATTCCAAAACCAATAATTCCAATTAGACATAGTAACAATTGTATCCCCAAACCAGTAAGTCCACTTCAATGTAATAGCAAGGAAATTAAAACACAATATCAAAGCAAGGAGCCAAGCTATCTTGTAACCTTCCCCTCCTCTGGGGCCTTCCCATAAACGCTTACTCACAAACCCTAGCTGTCTGCTTGCCTGAGTCTTCCCCTCCCTAAGTTCTGAGAGCCTCTTAGTCTCTCTCAGGCCCTCTCTCAGCCCTTCCAGTTCTCTCTGAGCTTAATGGCTACCCTCAGGGTATATATACCCTTCTTTAGGGCCCAAGGGCCTAATCAGCAAAAGGGTGTGGGCCTGGGGCTTAATACCTAGTTAGCAAAAGGCTATGGGCCTTCCTACAAATAAGCCTCCCCTAATCCAGCTTCCCTTAACTAGCTCTACCTGAGGCCTATTAAGGGGATGAATGGGCAGAGAAGATCTTTAATCACATTAACACCAAAGATAGTTATTTAATCAGCTACCAACAGAGGAGGAATTTTGTTATTCTTTGGAAATGACTAAAAAAATCAATTCTATGGCACTGCCACAGAATATTTAAGAAAGCTGCCATTTCTGCACAGTGCCTGTCAGTTACCAATAAACAGAGTAGGGGCTTTCCATGTGGCACTGTAGAAAAAAGACAAGAGCAGCCACACTAGAATGAGAGTAAGCAAAGGAGATCTAGGCTAGAGCCCACAAGAGAGCACTAAGGGAGCAAATCTTAAAATATCTGAAAGGAAGAAGGATAACAAACACATGGAAAATTCAAAATTATTTTCACATAAAAAGTTATCAATTCAAAAAAATTAAGAATCACCAACCTTTATATCTACCTTCCACTCCCCCAAACATCATCATGAGAATAAATTACACACATATCAATCAACAATTAAAAAATAAATGCCCTAAAAACCACATTTTAAACTCACACAAATGATTGGAGGTTGCTGTATTCTTTGTTTCATAACTATACAGCATCAGTAGAAGAATATTGGAGTTAAGAAGAACCTTTGTTTCAAGAGAAGCTTGGGGTCATATAAAGCACTGCAAAATTTCCCACATGCAATCTAGACTACTCTCATGTTTGTTCATAGTCAATTGTGAGCGCAACTCATGGCTCATCTGTAGCTATATATATATATACACACATACATATATATACACATATACACATGTATACACACATATGCATGAGTATGTAAATATATGTGCATGTTTGATTGGCTAGCCGTTAAATTTTGTATCATATTCTGAGCAATAAGGATTCTTTACCCGCTTGTTATTTTCCCTCTCATCTGATATTAGATCAAACTATTGAATGACTATAAATGCTATTTCTGAGGCCGTGTGATTGTTCTGAGGCTTGATACAATCAACAAAATGTCATCTGCAAACAAGAATATCTATGATACCATTTATAGGGAATCCCTTTATGAAACAAAAAATACAGCAGCCTCCAAAAAATTAAAATTTCAGGTCCCCTAAAGAGCAAATCAGGAATAAACATGGGCATGAGTACAATTTAGCAAACTGTCAACAACAACAAAAAAAAACTTCAGTGGAGAAATGGCACAAGTGGCATTATCAAAGAAATATATGCCAAAAGAGGAAGTCGTTCAGTCATATAGCAAGAGTGAAGAAATAGTAACAGAGAGACCATGTTTTCCATTGTTGTCTATGCAGTGTTGAGAGATATAGGAGACAGTCTCAGAATAGATACTGGTGGGATTTCAGTAGGTTACTTAAAGAAGGATATGGAAAAAAGCAACATAGGGTAGGATTATATGGCTGGGTCACAATCTGAACCACTGAAAGCAAGACCAATATCACTAAGATCGCAACTCCAAATAAGCCTCAATTATTGTTGTTGAGTTTTTTTTTTTCAGTCATGCCAAACTCTTTGTGATCCCATACTCATGTGGTTTTTCATTTCGTTCTCCAGTACATTTTATAGATGAGGAAACTGAGGCAAACAGGGTTAAGTGACTTGCTGAGGATAATTGATCTGCCTTGGAACTTATAGCTAGTACGTGTCTGAGGCCAGATTTAAATTCATTCTTCCTGACTCCAGGCCTGACATGCTATCCACTGTGCCACCTAGCTGACCTAACTGAATTAGCACAAAGCTAGATATCACAAGATAAATGCGAAAACAATGCATAATCCTAGAGTAACAATGGTGGTTGGTGACAACTAGCATCAATTTAAGGTTTATGAGAGCTTTACAACTATTATCTTAATTTATCCTCACCACAACCTTGGAAGGTAGGTGCTATTATTATCCCTATTTAACAAGGAAACTGAGGCAGACAAGCTAGTAGGTGCCTGAGGCGTGATTTGAATTTCTATCTTCCTTCCATTTCTGGTGCTCTATGCACAGCACCACCTGGCTGCCTGTGAGAAAAATACATAGAGTGATAAAACTCAAAATTAGCAACTTGGAGGTGAAGGCTAAATATAACAAAACAGGATGGGGGCGGGGGTATTAGCAAGTAATGGGCAAATAAAGAGGTACAACAGTATAATTGCTTCAGGATGAGGGATTACATGGGATAATAAATAATGAATGACAGAGGAAGAACTGCTCAAATAATCCTTTTGTTTTGAGACTTGAGAAGACAGTACAAAAATGGCTCATTGAGAATTAACACCAAAGATTGGAAAGGTAGCACCTATTCACCCTTAAAGAAATTTGTCGCAAATGGATTAGATTTAGGTTCCTGAAAGAATTTGCTGAGGTTATTGCTGATCTCTGAAAGGCTATGGAATACAGGAGAGATGATACAGGACTAAAGAAGTACAAATGTGCCAATTTACAAAAATATGAAGAATGGACTCAAAAACAATAAGCAATTAAACTTAACTTTAATTCCTGGCAAAATTTTAGGATGTTAATCAAATGTTTTTGAAGATTGAGAAAAGGAGTGGTCAAAAAAGCTAGCATGATTTCATTAAAAACAGGGCATGGCAGACTAACCTTATTTCAATTACTGACATGGTTACAAGAAAAATAGATGAGAGGAATGCTGCAGATGTCATAAATATAGGTATAAATATTTGAAAAAATTCTCCATGCCATTTTGGTGGGCAATATAGGGATAATACAGTTTAGAACACAAGATAACTAAGATTCAGAACTGGCTGATAGATGAGAATAAAAAAATAGTCACAAAAATTAAACACCAATTTGGAATGAGATCACTCCAGAGATTTGTCCTCATCTGTCCCTGTACATTTTCTCATTTTTATCAATGACTTGGATAAATGCAGAAATGATGCAAAGCTAGGCAAGATAATTAATACAATAAATATTTATTAATTGCCCACTATGTGTTAGGCATCGTACTAAATTCTGGGGTTACAAATAAGAAAAATACAGATAACCACTGCCCTCAAGGAATTTACAATCTAGCGGGAGAAGGCAATAAATAAAAGAAAGCTGAAAAGGGAAAAGTAGAAAGTGAGGGAAAATGATAGATGGTACTTGGGGTGGAGGCATGATGAAGAAAACAATGGAGTTGAAAGTAGACAGCTCCATTAGTTGGTAGAAATGAAAAGGTAACTGAGATATTGAATCCTCGATAAAGAGAAGTCATTAGGAGAGTTTTTTTTTTGCTCTCCCCTTCAATTCAAAACAAAAATATAAAAAATAACTGAGAGTATTGATGAGTTGTGAGAAGCAAAGCTGAAACAATTCCCATGATGACGAGTTTTCCTGGAGACATGTTTATCCTGGGTGGAGCATAATGAAGATGATGATGGAGTTGAAACTAAGTAGAACAGCTGGTGGCAAATGAAGATCTGGCTTGTTGAACAACAGAGACATGGTCTAAAAATATCCCAAGGGAAAACAAATAAACATTTATATGTTACCTATTATGTGCCAGGCATTGTGCTAAGCTCTTTACAAATATTAACTCATTTGAACCTCACAACAACCCTATAAAGTAAGTACTATTATTATTCCCTTTTTTATAGTTAGCAAAACTGAAGGTTATGGAGGTGAAGTGACTTGTTCAGGGTCACACAGTTAATATGTGTCTAAGGCTGGATTTGTACTCAGGTCCTCCTGACTGCATGGCTGGTGCTCTATCCACTGTGCCATCTAGTTGTTTCAACAAGATAGAATGTTGGACGGAATCCAATAAATTGAAACTTTATTGGGATAAGTGTAAAATGTTAGGTTAAAAGATCAGCTTTTAAAGTACAAGATGGAAGAGGCATAGGTACACAGCAATCATCTGAAAAAGGTTTGGGGATTAATGGACCACAAAGTCAATGAGAGTATCATTACATGGCAGCCAGGAAAGCTAATGCAATCTTAGATTGCCTCAAGAGATGCTTACTGTAAAAGGGCCAAATTTATTTATTCGTTCGTTCATTTACTCACTTGTCTGTAGGCAACCAGGGTTAAGTGACTTGCCAATGGTCATATAGCTAGTCAGTGTCTGAGGCAGAATTTGAACTCAGAAACTTGGGTCCTCCTGACTCCAGGATAGGTACTCTATCCACAATGCCACCAATTTAAATGATTATAATCCTGTTATTCAGAATGAATCTGGAACATTTTGTTCACTTTTTACTTTTACATTTTAAGATGTCTATGGAAGCACAATTAGAATGGTGAAGGGCTTGGCTATAATGCTATATAATATGACACAATACTGTCTAAGAGGATCAAATGAAGGAACTCAGGATGTTTAGCCTGGAGAAGAGATGACTTAGTAGCTAGGAATGAAGGGAAGAATGGGAAGGGGAACTCAGGCCACCATGTCATGTGAAAACCAGAATAAACATTTTCTCTTTTCTTTGCTTCTGGGTGGTACTCACAGTAATGAGGAGAAGCCACAAAGGGGAAGATTTTGGCTACATGTAAGGAAAAACTCCCTAATAAAGTCATCATAAAGTGGAATGGGTTTTCCATTTGGGGGATTGATCATTGTGTCTCCTTTTGTTAGGAACACTTCAAGCAAAGAAATGCTGCATCATTACTCTTTGGGCAAATTTTGGAATGGATTATTGTTAAAATAAAGGTTAGGCTAGAAAGCCTGCAAGTTCCCTTAGTCATGACCACAAGAGAACCTCTTTAGAATGGTAGGATGAGAGATGTTTCACTGAAAGGAAAAAAGGGGGGGACACAGAAACAGCAGGTAGTAAGTGGAGAAGGTGAACTATGCCTATTCCCCAGTTTGGTTTTTTCCAGGGCTGGTTCTGAGTACTGTTTCTACCCAGTGAGAAACCCGTTAAAGTTTCCATGTTGCTTCGAAGTAAAAATTACATAGGCTTTGTAGCTCAGTTCTCTCTTGGAGAGTGAGATGGTGATTCTAACATAATAGAAAGTCATGCTGTTCGGCCCTTGTGCAACATTGGAAGTGAATTCATTTCTCAAAATCCTGAACACTATCTGGTCAAGTAAACCTCAGAAAGCAAAGTTCTAGACTTTTTGGTTAATCTACTATTTTATCCAGAGTTTTCAATGCTTCTCAGTTAAAGTACTCTATATAACTTGTAGCTATATTTAATTTATTTGGCAGGAAGTTTATCATGAATGCTGATAAGCCTGAAATTCAGAAAAAAATCTCAGTCTCTTACATTGTGGATAAAAAAGGAATTGAAACAACTGCTGAAATGACTCATAATTCCCATGAAGAAAAAGGCTCCAAAGTTGATATGAATGTATATCAAATTAAAGTGTATACAGGTGATGTTAAAGGAGCAGGCACTAATGGCAAGGTGCACATCACCCTTTTCGGAAATCAAAGCACCTCTGAATCTTTTCTTCTCACTGAGTCATTGGAGCACTCAAATCCTTTTGAAATGGGAAAGGTGAGTTTTGAAAAGTTTATATTTTGTGAAATAAGTCAGCCACGCTGTTATGTAGTATCACTTTCTAGTGCAAATGACCTCAACAAAGAGAACATTTTATCCTGCTTCTTTTTTAACTTTTCCTCTTAATAGAATATAAACTTCTTAGGAAACTTCCTTATTTTCTCATTGTGTCCTCATTACCCAGAATAGTGCATCACAAATGGCAATTCTGTAAATGGATTTGTATTTAATTCAAAGCATTTTCTAAATGTTGACCTCATAACTTTATGTATTCTTTTTAATTAGAACACTTGGACATTTGTGTCTGTCCACAACATTCCCTGAGCTCCTCTAGTACAGCCTTTAATATCTTTGAACATATAGATTGAATCCTTATGAAACAACTTCTTTTTTTCTTAAGTCAGTGACATGCCTGCATAACTACTCTTCCTATTTCTTACTTTTGATTTCCTGCTACCTTTTAAAGGGTCATTTATGCACCTCAATTGACATTCTGATTCAGGGCTTTATCATGTTATTGAGATGATTCCAGTTTCCTTAAAAACCATCTCCTAAGTCATAGAGAGTCTGAAAGATGTGTCAATCAAGAAGCATCCACACCTACTATGGAAGGATCCACAGAATCAGAGACACTCCAAGTGCTGATGGATTTATATATGCCAGTACCTAGATACAGGGCAAATTTTTGTTACCTCACATGAGCCCAGCAGTTTGTATCTTTATTCATCTTTTGCAAATTCTCCTCTTTCATATAATAAACTTTTGAAGAGCATGGACTATATATAACAACCAGCACAGGATAACATTTGTCAAATGAAATAACGTGTGTAGAATACTTAAATTTTAAAGCATTATATAAATGCTAGCTATCATCATCATTATCATCATCATCATCATCATCATCGTCATCTAAATGATATGGTAGCTTAGAGGTTACAAAGACCTGAGTTCAATTCTAGCTTCATACACTTACTAGCTGCATGACTTTGAGAAAGTCACTTAACATCTGTCTGCCTCAGTTCTCCCAAATGTAAAATGGAGATAAAAATGGCACCTATATCCCAGGGTTGTCATGAGGATCAAATGAAATAATACTTACAAAGTGCTTACTGCAGTATGTGGCACATAGTAGGTGCCATGTAAGGGGTAGCTATAATAATCATTATAAGTACGTTATTGTCTTCGGTGCATATTTCGATTCTTACACAATACTACCTTTATCTTTATCCCTCTTAGAATGCAGTAGATGCTGCTACTGCTCCTCTCTGCTTTTCCTTGGCCCTGTTACTCTACATTGTCAGACAGGGGCATCACTCTTCAGGTCCTCTCTGACCCAAAGTACTTCACTTTATTTATTTTTTAAACATTGTTTTCAATTACATGTAAAACAATTTTATATATATATGTATATGTATATATATATTAATTTTGAATTCCACATTCTCTCCTTCCCTTTCTTTCCTCCCCATTCCTGAGATGGCAAGCAATTTGATTTAGGTTATACATGTGCAGTCATGCAAAACATACTTCCATATTAATCGTATTGTAAAAAAAAAGAGCAAAAAAAACAAGAAGAAAAGTAAAGAAAGTTTTTAAAAAAATATGCTTCAATCTGCATTCAGACTCCAGTTCTTTCTTTGGAGGTAGACAGCATTTTTCATCTTAAGTCCTTCAGAATTGTCTTGGATCATTGTATTGATAAAAATAGCTAAGTCATTCACAGTTATTCCTCATATAATATGGCTGTTACTGCATACAATGTTCTCCAGGTTCTGCTCACTTCACTTTGCATCTGTTTATGTAAGTCAAACTACTTCAGCTTAAAGGAAAATACACATAAGAGATAATAGTCACCATTGGTATTTAGGTCTTGCTCTGGTCATGTAAACCCCTAGATGTCTAAACTAGACCCTCTAAATATAGATGAAGGTACATATGCTATATGTAGTGTGGTCTAAGGAAAAGAGCTATTGATTAAGAGTAAGAGGACATAGGTTCAAACCTTGACTCTACCTTTTTCTACTGGTATGACCTTAAGCAAGTTGCTTAAACTCGGCCCTTTTCTCAGTAGTTGGTGAGATGAAAATATTGGTTACTTTTCACATAATCACCTATATTGTAATGAAACTTGAACCTGGCAGGATCACACCATAACTTTTTCTATTCAAGTCAACGATTGTCATCTGGGAGCCACATCCAATAAGAAATGAGACAGCCAGGATGGAAACAATGAAATCCTAGAAAGCAGCAATCAAAGAAGCATCAAAGCAGTGTTGACTCTAATTTCTCTGTTAGGATGGGATTGTGTATGCACATTTATAAAATGAAGAGGCCAGATCTAGTAGTAGAGCACACAGAGTTCAAGACCTGAAGTCAGGAAGCTCTGAGGTTGAATCCTGCCTGCCTCCGAGCTGGGCAAGTCATTTAATCTCTCTCAGCATTAGTTTCCTCATCTATAAAATGGAGATGATAATGGTGCCTACCTCCGAAGGTTGTATGAATCAGATGATATTTTATACACACACACACACACACACACACACACACACACACACACCACTTTGCAAACCTTGAAAGGGTTATGTTAATGCTAGCTATTAGTAGTAGTAGGTGGGGGAGGGGGAGAGAAGGAGGAACATCAAAAATCCATTCTAGCTCTCAGTTTATCATCCAACACAAACCTGCAACATAAGTTATCTATTAATCTATAAGAAGTGACCCTAGTTACTTTGGATTCTTGGCTAAACAGCGAGACCTAATCAACCACAACTTGAGTTGAACTCCAACCCAAAGAACCCATTTCACTAGGCCAGCAGGTTTATAGTTGACCTGCTTAGATGTCTGCACTCTTGAAAGTATAATGACAATCCAAATCCTGGGAAGCATTTGGGGAAACAAATTGAGAAAAAGTGCACAAAATAATGAAAATCCTTTTCTAACACACCTAAGAAAGGAAAAGGTATGTTCAGAGTTTGTCACTAATGGTACCATATAAAAACAGACAGTGAGAGGGAAGGAGGATGAGGCTAGGAACATGAGGTAACATTAAGGTGACAAGAACAAAATAAAGTAAGTAGGCTGATTAGGGCTTCCCTTTGAATCATAGCCTCCTATTTGTCTTTCTGTATGGTTACAGATGTTTGGCAGAAATGTTATTAAGGCAAACTATGTTTTCTTCTCTTATTTAGAAAGAATATCCTATGTTTTAGACCCCAGACATAGAAAAAAGTTTCAAGCAGTAGGACAAAAGAATAAGAAATTGCTATTCTGTTTTTATCATATTCCTGTTTTTAGTCAGTCTGTGCATAGTAGATAACAATAATAAAAAGTGCATTTCTTTGTATGCCTGACACCTTCCATTGTATAGAGCCACCATATCTCTTATGTCCCCTATGCAAGGTTAAAAAGCATCAAGAAAAGACTGAAAAATATACTTTTTCCTATTTAAAGGAAGGCATGTTATCAGCCTAGAACATATATTAAAGGCATTCATTAGTAACAATAATTCATCCTGTTATCCACCTGGTATTTTCCTGTTAAGTGTATTTGCTGTAGTATTAAACCTGAGCAAGCCAAACATTCTTGTTTTCATGCTTTGATGTATTACATTTTAATCATCTCACCTCTTTTTCTTTTTAAAAAAGGCTGATACATTCCAAATTAAAACAAAGAACTTAGGACGCCTGGACCGAATTGAAATTACACATGTTGGAAAAGGGCTCAGTAAGTATTTGTGTTTCATTATTTTAACCAGTTTGGAATCACTGCCCTATAGGTCTATGGGTGGTCTTTTTATTAGAAGATGCTCCCACTGACTGCATTGCTCTCTGAACACATGAGGATGGCTGAAAAGACCAATGTGTAGCCCAGGCCTTTCCCAGTGTGTATGAATGAAGACTGCTCTTTAGCTAACAGCTGTAGATTTCTCTTTGCCAAGCTCGTTGCTATTTTTGATTCTGGATCTTCCACAAAGACAAGGGGGGAAAAAAGATCTCATCACCAAATGCTAGGTATAAGGCTGGTCTGTGTGTTTTTCTGTTGCCCCAAATTCCACAGATATTCCACATTACATAGCATTAGCTATTAACGCAAGCTTCTGCCACTTATGTTGTTTTTTTTTAGTTTACTGTATATTATTCCCCCCCAATTATATCAAGACAATGTTTAGGACTCATTTTACAAGATTTTTAGTTCTAAATTTTTTCTTCCTCCCTCCCCTCACCCTTCCTAAAATGGAAGGTAATTGATATAGGTTATACATGGGCTATCATGTAAAACATATTTTCATATTAGTCACAGTTATGAAAGAAGAAACATCAAAAGGAAAAAAAAACCTGACAAAAACAATGAAGTAAGTGAAGAAGGTATGCTTTGATCTGCATTCAGAGTCCATCAGTTCTTTATTTGTATGTGGATAGCATTTTCCTTCATGAGTCCTTTGTATTTGTCTTGGATCTTTGTGTTGCTGTGAAGAGCTGAATAATTCATAGTCGATCATCACACCGTTGGTGATAGTGTGCACTGGTCTCCTGGTTCGGCTCATTTCACTTTGATTCAATTTGTGCACATCTTTACAGGTTTTTCTAAAATCTGCCTGTCCCTCATTTCTTACTGCACAAAAGCATTCCATTACATTCATATGCCACAACTTGTTCAGCCATTCCCCCACTGATGACCATCTCCTCAATTTCCAATGTTTTGCCACCCCAAAAAAGGGCTGCTAAAATATTTTTGCACATGTAGGTCCTTTTAATCCATTTTATGATCTCTTTGGGATACAGACATAAGTGTAGAATTGCTGGATCAAAGAGTGTGCACAGTTTGGTTGCCCTTTGGGCATAGTTCCCAATTGCTCTCCAGAATCCTTGGATCAGTTCACAACTCTACCAATGGTGCATGTGTCTCAATTTTCTCACATCCCCTCCAACATTTGTCATTTTCCTTTTTTGTTATATTAGCCAATCTGATGGGTGTGAGGTGGTACCTCGGAGCTGTTTTAATTTGCATTTCTCTAATCAAAAGTGATTTAGAACACTTCTTCATATGCCCATAGATAGCTTTGATTTCTTCATCTGAAAACTGCCTATTCATGTCCTTTGACCATTTATCAATTGGGTAATGGCTTGCTTCCTTATAAATTTCACTTAGTTCCTTCTATGTTTTAGAAATAAGGCCTTCATCATACACACTGGCTGTAAAAATTGTTTCCCAGATTTCTACTTCCCTTCTAATCTTGGTTACATTGGTTTTGTTTGTGCAAAGACTTTTTAATTTAATATAATCAAAACTATTTTACATTTCATAATGTTCTCTATCTTTATTTGGTCATGAATTCTTCCCTTCTCCATAGATCTGACAGATAGACCATTCATTGCTCTTCTATTTGCTTATGGTGTCACCCTTTATGTCTAAGTCATGTAGCCGTTTTGACTTTATCTTGGTATATCGTGTGAAATATTGGTCTATAGCTAGTTTGTGACCTATTGTTTTCTGGTTTTCCCAGCAGTTTTTGTCAAATAATGAATTCTTATCTCAAAGGGTGGGGTCATTGGGTTTATCAGCACTAGGTTACTCTGGTCATTTATTATTGTGTCTTATGTACCTAATCTAGCCCACTGATCTACCATTCTATTTCTTATCCAGTACCAGATAGTTTTGATGATTACCGCTTTATAATATAGTTTGAGGTCTGGCATTGCCAATTTTGTTTCATTAATTGCCTTGATATCCTTAAACTTTTGTTCTGCAAGATAAACTTCATCATTTTTTCTAGCTGTATAAAATAATTTTTGGTAGTTTGATATGGCACTGAATAAGTAAATTAACTTAGGTAAAATTGTCGTTTTTATTATGTTGCCTTGGCTTATCCATGAGCAACTGATATTTTTCCAGTTGTATATATCTGACTTGATTTGTGTGAAAAGTGATTTCAATGGTGTTCACATATTTCCTGGGTTTGTCTTGGCAAGTTAACTGCTAAGTATTTTATATTGTTTATAGTTATTTTAAATAGAATTTCTCTTTCTATCTCCTGGTGCTGGGCTTTCTTGTTCATATAAAGAAATACTAATGATTTATGTGGATTTATCTTATATCCTGCAGCATTGCTAAATTTGTTAATTATTTTAAGTAGTTTTTTTAGTTGATTCTCTAGGGTTCTCTAAGTGTAGTATCATATCATTTGGAAAGAGTGATAGTTTTGTTTCCTCATTGCATATTCTAATTCTTTCTATTTCCTTTATTGCTAAAGCTAACATTTCTAGTACCATATTGAATAATTATGTTGATAATGGGCATCCTTGCTTCACCCCTGGTCTTATTGGGAAGGCCTCTAGCTTATGCCCATTACAGACAATAGTTGCTGATGGTTTTACATGGATACTGCTTATCATTTTAAGGAATGCTCAATTTATTCCTATGTTCTCTAGTGTTTTTTTTAATAGGAATGGGTGCTATATTTGTTAAAAGCTTTTTCAGCATCTATTGAGATAATCATATGATTTCTGTTGGTTTTGTTATTGATATGGTCAATTATGTTGAAGGTTTTGCTAATATTGTATCAACCCTTCATTCCTGGTATTAATCTCACCTAGTTATAGTGTATCATCCTTGTGATATATTGCTATAATCACCTTGCTAGTATTTTGTTCAAAATTTTTGCATTAATATTCATTAGGGAAATTGGTCTATCATTTTATTTCTATGTTTCAGTTCTTCCTGGTTTAGGTATCAACACCATATTTGCGTCATGAA
>JAQQSZ010007697.1:0-13235 GCA_028646595.1 Phalanger gymnotis | reverse complement strand
GGCAAAAGCCATGCTATACATGCTTACATTTAAAGATTGATCTCAGACACACATAATAATTGTACACTGAGAAAGTGGACAAAGTAAAGGTCTTCTCTAGGCTCTTGACCTCTGCCACAGGGCTATTGTAGGGGGGAATCCATGTCTCCGTCAGTGGTTATATAAAATGACCTTCGGAGTTGAGGGAACTCTCAGATTCTCGAATTTTTTTTTTTGTCTTGGAGGATCATAGTATTTGAATTTAGGCAAATTCTCTTTGCAAATAGAAAGTGGTCTGGTATACTGAGAGTTGTACTAATCCTCTTCCCCTTGTATTTGGGTTCTCATTAATGCCAGGCACCCAGTGAGCAGATTTTGTGTAGGAGCTGATGGGTACAGCACATCTTTTGTTGAAAAAAAAACCATTTCCTTCAAGTGTATTATAATGGATAAGTGATATTAATTATTTGAGAGGTAGAAGCAATTTCCTTAAAGACAAAGGATTAGCCACAGACATTGAAACAAGATGACCAGATTGATCCATTTCATGTAACACTTTGTCAAAACACTTATTTTACAAAAAAAGAAACACTTGACTCGTAATATGGCTTCCTGCTCTTGTATCTCACACCCCTCCCTGTGGCCAGTGACCCAGAAGAAGAAAGCTTTTCTTTCTGCAGTACAATTGTCATTAAGTTTTTGGTTGGATGAGATGCATTCACCTGCACTCAGTTGAATCAAAGTTAGTTCCTTACAATATTATAAAGTCTCCTATGCAGGAGTCCAGGAGGATAGTGGCTAGAATACTTTGCATCAAGGAGCCAGAAAAGATTACTCAAAAACTTGAACTTGAGAAGGCTAGCCATTGATGATATATTTACTAGTTGTCATGGGCATTTTTAAAAATGGTGATTTATAACTCTGATTCCTGTAAGTAGAGTTAGCCTTATATCCATGCTTTGCAGACAATTGCCTTTACATTTAAATATGAGAACATTGGGAATATTTAGATGTTCTAAATTATCACTCAACCAGGGTAATATAGTAGGAAGAATCCAGGTTGTAGAGACAGAGGACATAGATTCAAATAACTCCTTTGAAACTTACTACCTCTGGGACTGTCAGGCAAATATCTAAACCTCTTTTGACTCCAGATTTTTTTAAGTGTAAAATGAGGGTGTTAGAATTAAATGATTTCTAATGTCATTCCTGTCTATAAATATGTGATTGTATGATATTATGCCACCTTGTCTGAAATCCCATCAATATGGATGTTTGCATCTTTCCCCTTAGAGGCTGCAAACATTCTAGGCAGATACAAACCATTTAAAGTAATTGACCCTAAGGTTTTACTGACTTGCCATAATCCATTTTTATTAGGATAGTAAAAGCTGAGGTGGCAAGGGAAGGAGGAAAAAAATGCAGACCTGAGGGTGGAAAAAGACATGGAAAGGGGAAATAAGGGGCATTGGAGAGAAAACACCAGATTTGGAGTGTTGCCAAAGCCTTCTGTGCTCCAGAGGAAAGACAGATTTTCAAAGGATAGGCACCCATGCGTGAGCTTGGCCCTTTTGGTCATAGTGGGCTTCGGCTTTGTGTCACCTACCCAAAATCGGGAACATTGACATACCTCTTGAATTCAAATCAACAGTTACTCAGCATTTACCACATACCAGGCACCGAGGCTGTAAAGCCCCCCCAAAATCTGCCCTCAAGAATCTTACATTCTTTTGGTGAGGGGGAGGAGATATCATGTACATAGTTAAATATATAGTTATTCTTTTTTAAAAAAGGACAGAGAATACTCCTGGCCAGGAGGATCAGAAAACATTTCTCATAAGAAGGGACAGACACTTGATCTGAATTGTGAAGGAAGATAAGTACCCTAAGAAGGCAAGGTAGGAGGGTGTCAATTGCAGATATGGTAGGGGTGATCATGCAGAGGAAAAGAGGTGCTCCCACAGTATTCACATCCCTTAGAGTAAGGGGTAGAATAGTTTTGGGGAACCAAGTACACTAGTTTGGTGAAGACCTATAGAGGGGAAATATGAAAGTCAGAACGTGAAAGACTTTAAATGACAAGCTAAGCAATTTGTATTCTGTTCTAGACCCAATAGGGAGGCAGTGAAGAATCTTGAGGTATGGCAGTGAGTTCATCTAGAAAAATATTTGGGGAACTGTGCAGAGGATTGCCTGGATAGAAAAAAAAAGAGAGAGAGAGAGAGAGAGAGAGAGAGAGAGAGAGAGAGAGAGAGATCATAGAACTCCCAATTAGGAATCTATTGTAATAGGCTGAAGGAGAAGAGATAAAGAACTGAACTATAGGGATTGGCATGTGATGGAGGAGAGGAGACAGACAAGAGAAAAATTGTAGAGGCAGATCCAACAAAACTTGGAAAATGATTCAATGTGGGGACTAAGGGCAGGAGAAGACTTAAAGATGACCTCGGGCATTAGAAACCTGGGTGATTGATAGTATCCTTAAGAGAAATAGAAAAGTTGGGAGGAATAGTTTTGGGGAAAATGTAAGGCATTTTTGTTTTATACATTAGATCTGAGTGGCTCGCAGAACTTTCAGGTGACATGTCCAGAAGGGAGTAGGTAATATTGGACTGCGGATAAGGAGAAAAACTGACACTGTATATGTAGTTTGGAAATGTTGAAATTCTGCTCTGGACCTACAATTCTTTCCTTACCTGTATTTTTCTCTTCCCTTCTATTCTCCCTGCCTCTTCTAACTTCCTCCTCCCTCCTTTCTTTTTCCTTTCCTCCCTTCTATAAAGATATATTTAGAACGCACGATTTGCAAAGTATCATGCCAAGGGGCAAGGCTATCAAATCCTTGACTTTTAGGTGCTTACAGTCTAGTCATCATAGTTAAAATATTACTTGAATATGGGAACATAATACCAATGTGGTTTATAAGATTGGAGAAACATTGTTTTAGCAAATTCTTTAAGCATTCGACATAATAGTAAACAGAAATTCGCATTTTCCTCTTAATTCTTCCATTATTCTTCAATAATAACTCATTAAGTCAAATGAGCAGAAAAAGGAGAACATTGTACGCAGTGACAGCAACGTTGTGTGATGACCAGCTTCGATAGACTTGTCTCTTCTCAGCAATGATCTAAGACAATTCCAAAGGACGCATGATGGAAAATGCTATCCACGTTCAGAGAAAGAGCTATGGAGTCTGAATGAGGATCAAAGCATACCATTTTCTCTCTTTTCCCCTCTTTTCTTGTGGTTTTTCCTTTTTGTTCTGATTCTTCTTTCACCACATGACTAATGCGGAAATATGTTTAATATGATTGTTCATGCATAGCTTATATCAGATTGCTTTCTGTCTTGGTGAAGGGAGGGAGGAAGGGAGAAAAGAAATGGGGACTCAAAATCTTATAGAAGCAAATGTTGAAAATTATCTTTACATGTAATTGGAAAAGAATAAAATACTGGTAAATGGGAGAAATGATAACTCATTAAGTACCCATTGTGTGCTAGGCAATATGCTAGGGTTTGGGGATTCAGAGACATAAATGAAACAGTCCCTGCTTTAATATTCCATAGGTAGAGTCTCTAAAACTGAAGGTAATTGAATCCTGTTGAGACAGTGCTTCCATATATTTTGGAGAGTATATTAACTGAGCAAACCTTGGTGTTAATGATGTCAGTACTTCAAGAATCTACCATCCCAACCCCTCTATAACATAAGTTACTTTGATCAATGCTGCAATTTATTTTCTTGCCTATGGGTATTTGCTACAAGGATGCTTTTTAAATGGAGGGTATATTTAATTTAAAATAAAAACAATTTAAAATAAATAAGAGTTGCTTTGGCAAAAATATTATTGCCTTGGTGTCCATCTGGTGATGAAACTTCTTGTCTAGTGTAGATTAGACTTTGGATAAAAGAACTCATCCATCATCAACTCCAAATTCTAAGAGTCTGGATGTTGCTACCACCTGTCAGGACTTGCTTTATTGCCAGAGCCTTAGAAAATTGCAACTGCTTGAGTTAGTTCAGTGAGGTAACAGAAAACATGGTATGAAGACTTCAATTAGTATGGTGAGGAAAATATCAAAATAAGTGAGGGATAAAAGTCTTAGGTAGCTTAGTGGATGAACCACTGGATCTGGGGTCATGGAGACCTGGGTTTGACTGTTGCTTCAGACTTTTGCTGGATGTTTGACCCTCAGAGCAAGTTACAAATTTTCTGAACCTCTGCTGCAACAATTCAGCTAGCAGCTGCTGTCGGGGTGAAAAACCAACACAAACCCAAGCAAGAACACTGCCAGCCCAGGTTCTTTTGATCTGCTTTACTAAGGGAAGCAATGTTAAGGGCTTAACAATCTTATTTTAATCCAGCATACAAATATCATTTGCTTAGTTCAGGGGAAAAAGCCAGCACCCTGAACTTCAGAGCAAATACAAATTAGAAATATCAGCAGACAGACCTTGTCTGATTCAAATCTCAATGCATAGTTACCAGGGTTTAACGAAGTCCAGATGTCTGGGTTTAAAAGCTGGAGGT
Source organism: Phalanger gymnotis (assembly GCA_028646595.1). Classification (NCBI taxonomy): domain Eukaryota; kingdom Metazoa; phylum Chordata; class Mammalia; order Diprotodontia; family Phalangeridae; genus Phalanger; species Phalanger gymnotis. The sequence continues at coordinate 8,721 of JAQQSZ010007697.1, read as the reverse complement.
CTCTTAACTACAGCTACCCAGAGTCTCTATATCAACACACCTTCAAGACTGAGAGCCTTTCGCAAATAGCTCTGTTCTTTCTTTTTATACACTCTACCCATCAACAAACGTTATCCGAGCAAACAGAACTCAGGCTCCTACTATTGGCTCCGGTCTTAGCAACTCCTCATATGCATGAGAAAAGATATCACCCTGTGATGTCTTCAATCCCCTTTGAAAATGAAGAACAAACAACAATAACAATTAAAGAGAGGACAGGAATCTTTCCTATTGGAGAAAATTAAGGAGTCACCAAAGAGGGAAAAGGACAAAGTCAAGACAAAAGTTTGTCCATGAAGGGTCAGGAATGGTTCCCCTTTTAGGATATCGTGACAATCCTAAGATAAGTAAGGGGAGACCCTGAGGGCTTCACACCCACATAGGCTTACTCCTAGTAGATAGGGGTTTGGGTCTGGGGTTTAGCGCCTAATAAGACTCAATCAAAGACACCCAACTTAATTGATATTACAACCTCAATTTCCCTATCTGTATAATGGGATAATAATAGTACACCTCCAGGTGGTAATAAGGTTCAAATAAGAATATATGTATAGATATATATGTATATATGTATACTTGTATATATATATACTTGTTCACATGTAATATTATACATGTACATATGTTTGTGTATATATGTATACTTTGAAAATCTCAAAACTCTATTTCAATATTAGCTCTTAGGACAGTGATATTGCCTTCTGGTGAGCATAATTGATCTAGTCCAAAGCTAAATCCCCCAGTGTTTCCCTTTCCTGGTTGATTCTTTGGTACAAAGACTGGACAAACGGCTTATTATTATTTAAAGCTCCTTTTCATGCAGATAGCTGCTGGCTTAGATGACCTCTGAACTATCTTCCAACTCTGAGTTCCTGTGATTATGCATTCTCTGTTATCTAAGAGGTAAAGAGTTCTGTTTGCTTCCTCTCTTTCCCTAGGGAAGAGAGGAGGAAGAGAACAGGTATAGTACCAGGTCCTACTAGAAATTTTATCCAGGAACTTGGCATTATGGGGACATACCCAGCTTACTTGGTGAAAGTAGTGCTGTCTTCTTAAATACATTTCTATGAAATAATATTTGCTCTGGAAATGGCTTTTGCCAGATTCTAAAAGCCATTAGAGGTTTGTCACCTATATTTCCCCAGTGCATGTTCCATCCCTACTCAATGCTTGATGTCACACTCATCCAGTTTCAATAGGCTGCCTCCCAGGAAAGAAGACAACCTTACTCTCCTGTTCAGCCCAGTGCATTGAAGTCTGTAATTAAAAATAGCCATCCTTTTTATCTTCTGCCTAGGCCACCTCCTTGTAATCCCATGGTGCCCAAGCCCCACTCCACTCTGATGAAATCCCATTTTAAAAATTAAGCACTGCAGGACTGCATCCGACAGAGAAAGCATATTTTTTCCAGGGCACCAGCACTGTGAGATCCTTATAGAGCAATTCAAGCCTGTCAACTCATCCATCCTACAATGGGGATTCCGCTTACTGGTTTCAAAAAGACTGAGAAAGCAGGAGACAAAGAGGGTAGCCCCCTAGAATGTAAGCTATTGCTGCCTTATTTTGTAATTATTTTAATAAGTCCTGGGGTCTTGTGGCCCTCTGCATGCACAAATGCACTTGTTTCTGCAATTAAGACTGGTACCTCCAGGACAGTGAGGGCAATATTCTCAGCCTTTATTTTCTGCAGTGCTCAGACCAGGATGGTGGTAGTAATAAACACTAGGATTGAGAGAGAAATGGGATCTATTATTTCACTGGTATACAGGACATTCAAGTGAGGAATCTCCCTCTGTTCTTGTTGGTCTGCACCTTCTCTGCAACTTATTCTATGAATTTTGAACCTGGGGTCCATGAGCTTTAGAAATTAAAATGGATACATATACTTTACCATAATAGGTCCTGGTAATCCTATATATTTTATTTTGTGTTTTATAAAAGATTATTCTGAGAAAGTATGAAGAAGGCTTCAGCAGATTGTCAAAAGGGTCCATGACACCAAAAGTTCAGAACCTTTGTTTTGGAGGTGTTTAGAGTGCTGTGAAGTTAAGTGACTTGACCAGGGTTCCACAGCCAGTAAACGAGAAAGGTAGGACTTCAAGCCAGGTCTTTGTCAGCTCTCTAACTGTTAAGCCATTCTGCCTCTAATAGTAATGATAGCAGACATCCATATGACATTTTAATTTATATATCATGGCTCATGGGCTTAGTCAATTTAAAATTTCAGAATTGAATGACGAATGAATAAAGCGAATAAATATGATAGAGACAGAGAGAAAGAGGGACACAGAGAGAGGGACATAGAGAGAGAGACAGAGAGAGAGAGACAGAGAGAAAGAGCCAGAGAGACAGAGCCAGAGAGAGCCAGAGCCAGAGCCAGAGAGAGGTCCCTCAAATGATAGGAGGCAAGCCTATTGGTTTTTTTTCATACCTGTGATTTAATCAATGCAGGGAACTTCTAAGAGGGAATCTCCCTCCATGGTGAAGATTAACAGCTCCTCTGTGACTAAGAGTCACAGAAAGTTGCTTAAGCCCTGAGAACTGAGAGAGTTGCCCAAACTCAGGGTGCGTCAGAAGCTGGAATTGAACTCAGGTCTTCCAGACTTCAAAGTTAGCTTTCTATCTCTTCAACCATTTGTCTCTAAGCCAGTTCATCAATAATACCAAAATGAAAAATCTGACTTTGACAAGACAGAAAGTTCAGCTTTGATTCCCAGGGAGCTCTTTATGCAGTCTTTTATTTGCTTCTTATCAAAGGGAGGTATGGGTATATGGGACATTTAAGGAAGGCTAGTACCTCTGATGTGAGGGTTTGCCAAAATTTTTTAGGGCTGCTCATCCACCTTTGGTGTCCAGCTGGCACTCAATTCTCACCTGTGGCTCTAAGAAGCTGTAGCATGTGCAGCAGCCACACTTTGGTAAAATCATCTCAGAAGATAGCCTAAACAAGGTTGAAGGTAAAAGACAGGCTTAAACCTGCCAGTGCATTAGGGAATGTCCACTCCAAGTATATGAAGACTTTTTGCAGCACAATGGCTGGATGAGAATAATTTGTCCCGGTGGTCTCAATGGAAGCTGCAACAAGCACTGCGGAGCTCTTCAAACTTGGTCAGAAATCAAAGGTGCCAAGGACAGTGACTGTGTCCTAAGTCTTGACTTTTTCCTTGCCATGGGACTTTAATGACTCTAGAAGAGACAGTGAAACTGACCACTGTTGTGTAACTCCGCCTCTCTCAATTTCTACTCATGCATGAAAAAAGATATCACCCTGTGACGTCTTCGATCCCCTTTGAAAATGAAGAATAAACAACAATAACAATTAAAGAGAGGACAGGAATCTTTCCTATTGGAGAAAATTAAGGAGTCACCAAAGAGGGAAAAGGACAAAGCCAAGACAAAAGTTGGTCCATGAAGGGTTAGGAATGGTTCCCCTTTTAGGATATCGTGACAATCCTAAGATAAATAAAGCAGATATTTACTACCTTACCAATTAAGACTCTTAATTACAGAAGAATTGCATATATAATCAATGTCTCTCTGTCTGTCTTTGTCTCTCTGTCTGTCTCTGTCTCTCTCCCTCCCTCTCCCTCATCTATCCGTCGTTTACCCATTTTTCTATCTATATTATTTACCTACATATCTATCATTTATCTTTCTGTCTACCCATTCATTTACCATCTATCTATCCATTCATTTGTCATCTATCTCTCAAATATCTCTATATAATTATACCCATGTTAAAGATGAGGAAACTGAGGTTCAGAGCAGTGAATAGACTTAACCATGGTCACACAGGTAATAAGTGTCAGAGGCAGGATTTCTCAACACCCAAAAGGAAGAACTATCCACCATTGCCTTGCAATGAAAGTCCATGTGCATTCTAATTGTTTTCCCTCATCGTCTCCCAATAACTTTATGTACTGAATAACATTAGCAAGGCAGTATAATGAAGTGGTGACTGGGACATAATTTCCAGAATTCCAAACTCTGACATTGACAATGGCCTATGGCAAGCCATCACTTCCCTTGGCTTTTGCCACAAAATGGGGTTGATGATATAGTCAGTACCTACCTCACAAGGTTGCTTTGCAGAAAGGCCATTCCAAACCCTAAAGTATTATGCACGTGTGAGCTGTTACTGCTGTTGCTTCTATTCAACTGGATCTTAAGGTTAACGTTTGTTTTCTTCATTGTTGCAAAATGAATAGCTTTCTTGGCATTGAACTTTCTTTAATCTCATTGGCTAATGAAGGTGCCTGCTCTATCACTTAGAGGAAAATCCCCTTTGAGACCTTTAGGCTATCCAACTAGACTTTCTTGGGAGAATGGATTTTTATAAAATTATGAAATAATGGATGGAAAAGTTAACTAATTCATGGCATCTGGCAATTTTCCTAAAAGCTAATTTATTTTTATTCCTCTGTCTGAATATCTTCAATAAAAATCTTTGCTGGATTGCCTGGAGGGTAAATCTAAAATATTACAGGACTTTCTTGCTTATCCTTTATGTGTAATGAAACTACCCTGGTATTTTAAAATGGGCTCTTCAGCTGAGGTGTTTCCTAATATGCTGCCAAGTTCTCTAAATGACTTCTTCCCCAAATCCTCACACCTTAAGGGAACCCAGAAGGGAAAGTGATAGAGTGATGGAAATTCAATGGGGAGGCTTTCACCTTTACTCAGGCTATTCTTGGAGACCTCTCAATATGGTGATGAGATAAAGACAAGGGAATTGGGAAAGCCTGCCAAACACACTATCCTAAAGTAGCCTCAGTAATGAGAACACTTAGCTTAATCTGAGGGTTTTGGCTCTGCATGGGAAGTGATATTCCTCCTCTGTCACAACTGGAGTAATATATTTAGTTCTAAATGCCATTTGGATGGGACTTAACAAGTTAGAAAACTTAGAGTGCAGCCTGAATGGTGAAGGACCTAGAGAAGGTACTATGTGATGACTGCCCAAATGTCAGTCATAGATCTGGAGTTGGAAGGATATTAGAAGTCATCTAGTCCAAGCCATTCATCTCACAGAAGGAAAAAAAAAACTGAGGCTAAGTGACTTGCCAAATGACCTAGGTAAAAGGGAAAGATCTAGGATTTGGAAGTAGGTACGCTAATTTCCAAGCACATACTCTTAGGAATATTTGATATAGAGAGAAGGAGTGGGGGGTCAGGGCCGAGGTGGGTGGGTAGGGGATGGCAGATTTCTTTAAGTTTTAGGAAAGAGAGATTATCCTTGATCCTGAGTCTCAGATGATAGAATTAGCTGTAATAAATGGACATTGTGGAGAGGCAACCATCTTGTTCACTGATACCTTAGGTAAGGCAAGGATGAATCTCTAAACATTTCAAATATTATAGTATAATCTAATATTTTATGTCCAGTATTTTAATGCCGTCATTTTTTTCTCCCTTTGTTAAAATTCACTTCTCTGGTTATTTTTTTCTTTCCTTTTTTTTCCTCTCTATTATCCAAAAGTTTCTAGTCCTAGCCATTATGGTCTCTGATTTACAGAAGAACACCGTATATTTTCCCTGGTTAATGAAATTGGACAGGGAGGGGGAAAGGAGCAATATACCAATAAATCCTACTTATACTTTCTCTTCTTTAGATACCAAAAGAATTGGTTAAGCAAACCTTGGTGATTCTTTAGGGTTTTGCTTCCTCTTCCTAATGCTAAAAGCCATGAATCATCTTCTGTCCTTGCTTCTGATGAGTCGTGAGAACTCTGGAGGGCTAAGAATGGAACCTGATAGATGTCAATTAGTATTATGATGATGATGATGACTCCATCAATCTGGAAATTTATACACACGTATACACACATATGCAAATGAATTCTTAAAAGTATACATATGGTGTAGAATAAGAAGGAAAGAAGTTAAATGGAGGGAAAAATCTTTGCAGCTAATAAATACCGTAGATAAGCATTTCACCTAAAACATATAGAAAGAATACATATGAATAAATGTGAATATATATGCATGTGTACACATATATGTGTGGATATAAACATAATAGATATCATACAAAATACAAATATAGATAGGTATAAATATATATCCATCTATGTAAACATATACATATGGATACTTATTTAGATATATATAATCATATATACATAGCATCTATATGGACATATATAGATTCATACACATGTAGGCATATGTCTACATGTGTACATGTATATGTATACCAAAAACCATTACCAAGTAGATGTCGCCAACTAATATGTAAACTGTTAGCAGCCCTAAGATAGAATGCTATAAGTCATCATAAGATAAAAAAAATCAAAATAGTGCTGAATTTTTGCATCATACTCAGCAAATTCATGAAAATGACGAATGATGGGAGTCATTGATGTTGGAGCTGCAAGAGGATGGTTCTACTAGTGCATTGTTGGTGGAGCTGTGAATGAATAAGAATCTTTTGGAAAAGAATTTGCAATTATGCAAATAAAATAACTGTACTATTTGACCTAGCCTATGTACTACAAGATGAAGACCCCAGTGAGCTCAATGATAAGAAGAAAGTCCCCATCAACACAAAATATTTATAGCAACATTTTTTTTGTGATAGCAATGAATTGGGAGTAGTGTACTTAGTTATTGATTAATTGATTAATGGTTAAACACATTGAGTTACATGCATGTAATGACATTTAATTGTTCAGTGAAAAATAACTACATTGAATAGATAGGAACACGAATAGACATAAACTGGTGTAGACTGAAGGAAAAGATACCGCAAAAGCAAACTACAATGTAAATTAAAAGAACCACAACCACAACACAAGGAAAAATGAATGTTACAAAAGTATAAAGTTCAGTGTTGGGAAGTCAGGAAATGGAAGCATTGTATATATTTTCTTTCTTTCCTTCCTTTGTTCCATCCTCCCTCCCACTCTCTCTTCCTTCCTCCCTTCCTTCCTCCTCCCTACTTTCCTTCCTCCATCCCTCCCTCCCTCCCTTCTTGATGTGCTAACATTTTGCTTATGGCTTTTTCTTTGATTCTTCTTCTTTAAGAATATTCTTCGTTTTATAACATGGTTCTCTGGAGAGCAAAGAAAAAAGATACGCTGGTAATTTAGGGGATTAAGAAAAGATAGCATTGTTTATTTAAAATAAAAAAAAACAGTATATATCCTGAATACTTAGGCAAGGAAAATTTTATGTTTTCTTGAGCAAATTAGATGCTTTTAGTAGGTAAAAAAAATGAACTACTTAAAAAAGTTGACAACAAATGCACCAAAAATGTTTTTTTTTTACATCATGAAAAATTTCATGATATGGTGGTTGCAATACTAACTCCAAGGTGAAAGGAAATTGGTTCAAATCCCCTCTTTGGCCCTTATTACTTTCTTATCCTTGAGAAAATCATCTTACCTCCTTGGGCTTAATTTACCGACATGTAAAATGAAATGGTTGGACCAGGTGTCCTCTAAAGTGGATTCTACCTCTAGATCTGTGACCTTTGAACTCTACTTGTAGAACTGTTAAGTGTTCCGAGGTTTGTTCTATGGGATTGACATTGGTGCTTACAGCAACTGTTGATGTGGTTGAGATAATGCTTGGCTAAGCATTGGCACAGCAACTTTGAAAGGTTCTACTTCTGAAAAATGTGGTAGGAAGGTACATTGTCCGTTTTTTTGAAGCTTTTGCAGTCAATTAATTAAGTAAATAAAATCTTATTTTGCATTTTAAAGTGAACGAAGCAACAGATAAAATTAAATGAACTCATTTGATTGTGTACGTACACTTTGTGGTTGAAATTGGTGTTAGGGAAGATTTGTTTCTTTGAAAATCACTTGATTTCAAAAAAAAAGAGAGAAAATCAATTGATTTCATTGCCACATCAAGGTATTTTTCCATACAAATTATCACATTTTAAATGAAAATAAAATAATATGGTGAAAAAAAATTTTTGAATGTGAAGTGACAAAATTCAATGAATGACAAGACAAAACTTAGGTCTCTAACTGCTACTTAGAAATTTGGCTCCTCATGGAATCTGAGAATAATCATAGGCAAAGTCTTATTTGAAATATGAGTGAATAACGCATTTTTTCCAAGTTATCAAAAGAATAATCAGCTCCTTAGGGGGGAAAAAACCAGTTCATTTAGAGGAAGGATTTGAAAAATTCCATGATAATATGGAAGCAGAACAAAGGACACTTCTAAATTTCTATTTAAATTATTGTAAAACATACCCTTTAGCTTTCAAAGTACTTCTATCAGTATTTAAGCTCAAAGAAGAAATTGCCATTTTTCTTAACTATAATAATAATAATAATGAAGCAAATTAATTTGTCATAGAAATTTCCTTCAAAAATTTGAATATTTTGGGGATAGTTTTGGAAAATTGAGGACTTTGTATGTCATTGCCAGGCCTTTATTGTATGAAAATAAAATCTTGTTATAAAAAAATAATGGTGTTAGAATGCTTAAATTAACTTACAAATCCAGTGCTATTTTAATCAAGCTACTTTGTAAAGAGGAAATGTTTAGACTTTCAAAGGAAATAATAAAATATTAAGAGAGAGTAATGGGGAATAGCACATCATAATTGCAAAGTAGCATGTAAAGTATTAAGTCAACAAAGCGATTTGTGCCCTTCATGTATTATTTTATTTATTTTTTCTTCCACTTAATAGGACTTTATTTTTTCCAATTACATGTAAA
>JAQQSZ010007696.1:0-13236 GCA_028646595.1 Phalanger gymnotis | reverse complement strand
AGCTCTATGCAGGACAGACCTTACCCAGAGACCATCCAGGCTGTCCTGGGCTAGAGCCCCGCTTCCTTCCACCACTTTGTGGGCTCTGCAGTTCTTCTCTGTTGTCTTTGGTGTCTGTGGGTTGAGAAGTCTGGTAACTGCTGCAGCTCACTGATTCAGGGCGTTAGGGCACACTACGCCCGGCTCCTGGTCTGGTTGGTCCACACCGCTCACGCTGGGCTCTGCTCTGCTCCCAGCTCTGTGCGCGAAAGACCTCACCTGGCAACCACCCAGGCTGTCCTGGGCTGGAGCCCTGCTTCCCTCTGCTTTTTTGTGGGTTCTGCAGTTTTAGAATTGGTTCAGAGCCATTTTTTTATAGGTTTTTGGAGGGTCTTGGTGGGAAGCTCACACTAGTCCCTGCTTTCCAGCTGCCATTTTGGCTCCGCCCCCCTTCCTAGTTCTACTTACCTAATTTTGGATCAGTTCAAATAACTTTTCCCGGTTTTAGTAACCTAGCTATTCATTAATTCATATGCTTTCCTATGGTTCTCTGAATTCTTCATATTCATCAATTATTATGATGCTGTAATAGTCAATTAATGTCACATACCACAATTTGTTTAGTCATCACCCAATCATTGAGGACCTATTTTTCCCAATTTCTTGCTACCAAAAAAAATGCTACAAAGAGTAGTTTGTACATTCCTTGCATACATGAAATATTTCTTTTTGTCTTTGACCTCCTGTAACAGCAAGCACCCTAGCATACCCAGGATGGCCTGCTACCACAGGCTTTTCTTTTCTAGGAAAGATTGCTCAAAAAGGAGTTAACAATCCTATTCTTAATTAAAGAGAAGGGTCAGCACTCTATACATCAGAGAAAATACAAAGCAGAGAAATTAGCATAGAGACCCAACAAACAGCACTCTGACGGTCTGAATCAAAGTAATATTACTATGCACTTTACATATACTACTGGACTGAGAGAGCCTTTATATCTGAGCAGTTGGGTGGTCTGAACGTACGGCTGCTCAGAGTCTTGACCAGGGAATAACAAGGTCCTTCTCATAAGCGAACCCCCAAAGCAAAATATCAACTCAGAGTATCCACTACCAACTCATATATCCACTTCTAGCTAATAGGCTCAGAGCCAGAAGGCATCACAACCTCTGTGACTCAGTGCCTAATTAGCTTAGTACCAACAGGTGTGAAAGCCTTCCTACAAGCCTCTTCCTAAGCAAGCTTCTCCTTAGGCAAATCCCTCCCCCAATGGACTCCATGACTCAGGATGTATCACAACTGGGCCCATAGGCCTACTAATAGGGTGGGGAAGATCTTCTTATTCCATTAACATTACACCTCCTTGCGGCATATACACTATATATAATATATGTTCATATATATTATATATAGTATATATATGCATAGATACATGATTTTGTTCTCTGAGTTAAAGAGTATGCATGTTTTGGCCACTTTTTTTTAGCATAATCTGAAATAGTTTTCCAGAATAGTTCGATAAATTAAGAACTTCACTATCGGTGTATTAGGACACCAACCTTCCAACTGCTCCTCCAACGGCAACTGATTCGGTCTTTTATCATGTTTGCCAATTTGTTGGGTGTGAGGTAAAACTTAAAAGAGGCTTTATTTTACATTTTTGTTACCAATTATTTGGAGTAATTTTTCATGTGTTTGTGAAAGAATGCAATTCTGTCTTTTTGAATTATTTATTGAAATCCTCTGACTTCCAAGATCTATTGAAGGAAAGCTTACCGTATTACAAATTTGTGTTAACTAACTCTATTTCATGGATATCAGAACCTTGTCAGATATTTAATGCAAAAATTGTTTTCCAACTAACAATTTCCTTTCTAATTCTAACTGTATTGATTTTGTTCATGTAGAAGCTTTAGTATTTCAGGTAACTGAAATCATCTCTTCTATCTTTTGTGGTATCCTCTTGCTTGGTAAACTTTCCCATTAGTTGTGAAAGGAACTTTATTTTATTCTGTTCTATTTTTTTTTTAAGTTGCAGAATGTAAAATGAACTAAACAAAGGCCAATGGCACATTGGGTGGATCTCCTAAACAAAATACATGAAAGGAGAAGTCTATAGGCTGCCCCCTATTACAATGTAGTCTATATGTCTCCAATTTTACCACAAGAATACTTTATCAAATGTTTTGCAAAAACCAAACTGTATTACAGCAATCTTTCTGATTCACTACTTCAAGTAAACTGATCAAAAAGGGAAACAGTTAGTCTAACGTGATCTCTTATTAATGAAGCAATGCTGTTTCATCCTGTAAGCATATTTAATATTCAATTCAAAATTTACCGAGAGCCAGTGATGTACAAAGAACTTTGGTAGAAGTTAAAGATACCAAAATGAAAAATGGCAATGTCCCTATCCTCAAAAAGCTTACAATCTAACGTACACAATTAAGTGCAAGGCAAGGTAGAATGTGAAAGGAACAGAATGAGTTATGAAAATTTAAATAGTATAAGTTCACTTCATGTCAGAGGTAGCACATGAATAGAGCTTTGAAAGAAAAGAAAAGAAAGATTTCAAAAGATGAAAATGACACAGTACACATTTCAGACCAAGGTAACAGCCTGCACAAATTCAGGAATGCATGGAGTGAAGAGCATGTAGGACAAGATCAGAAAATAGCTAATATTCTAATTTAACTCCAACTTAACTAGACTACAGATGACCTTAAATACTGGAATATTCTATCCAAAAGCAATAGAGCCACTGCGTGCTTGTTAACAGAAAGTGATAGTATTGCATTAAGAAGATTTGGCAGTTGCGTGAAGAATGGATTGAAGAGGAAAGATGAGGTAGGGAGGGTAGAATGCTACTATTTTTAGTAATAGTCTATGTAAAAGTCTCATGGTCCGTGTGAGAACAGTTAGGAGGATATTATAACAATCCAACAAGACATGGTAAAGACTTCCACTAGGCTGGTGTTAGTGTGAGTAGAGAAGAGGAGAGGTATATGAGAAATAGAACAGAACTAACTAGATGGAAGATAGGTGAGTGAAAAGCAAGGAAAGCCCAAAGTTGATTCCAAGATTTTAAATCTGGGTAATGGAGATTAGAGTGCCTTTTAGCATCCACATCCACTAGATCAAGGCTATATGTCCTTTGACTTTGCAGAAAATGCTTTCCTCAAGTCCAAATGTCTGAATGTGGCCAATATTCCTATCCTTCCTGTTACGAAAGTCCAAATGATAAGGACATTTTCTATCAAGTTTCCCATTGCTCCTATACTGCTAGCCAGGATGGAAATTCCCCTTGTTATTTTCTCTATCTTTTGAAGTAAGATATCCTTAAGAAAAATGAAGAAACCATTATCTGATCTTTTGGCAGAGAAAGAAATCCAGCACATGTATAGAATCATTATTTTCCTTTTTCTTTTTAAAAATTATATTTTTTCAATGAATAAAATCCACTTTCCTATTCACCACTTCCTCCTCCCACTTTAGAATGAAAGAAAAACAAAACCCTTTTTACAAATGCATATAGTCAAGCAAAATAAATTTCTGCATTGGCCATGTCACATATAGGCATATATGTCTCATTCTGTACTATGAGTGCTTTACTTCTCTATCAGAAGGCGGGTGGAATGTTTCATTAGTCCTCTGGAATTGTGGAGAGTCATTAAAATGTATTTGTCTTTACCATATTGTTGTCCTATATAAATTGTTTTCCCAGTTCTGTTCACTCCACTCTGCAATACTTCATATGTCTTCTCTGATTTCTCTGAAAGCATCTCCATCATCGTTTCTTACAAGAAAAATCATTCCCCAATTTATGGGCAGCTCCTCAGAATCCTATGGTTTGCCACCTCAAAAAGAGCTATAAATAATTTTTTTCATTTTTTAGAATTTGTTTTGAGGACTAATTCTTTCCTTAATCCATCCTTCCTCTAATTCTCCCTTCTCTCTTTTTCCTCCTATTTCCCTATTGAGTGAAATGTGTTTCCATACCCAACTCTGTGTGTGTGTGTATTCTTCTCTCCTTTGACTATCTCAAATGAAAGTAAGGTTGAAGTGTCAGAAATTCCTTCCATCCCCTCCTTTTAGTTTGTATAGATGTCTGCTTGTGCACTCTGATTATTTTACTTCCCCTTATAGTGTATTTCTCTTCCTCTCTCTTTCCATTCTACTTCTAAGACTATCAAGACATAACAGAACCATCACCCTAGGCCTTCTATCTAATTAGACTCCTATGAAACCACACATCAATAGAGTTCAGAGGAAACACATATAATCATCTCCCCATAATAGAATGTAAGCAGTTTATCCTTATTTAATCCTTTATCATTGTTCACCTATATTGACTTTTTTATGTTTCTCTTAATTCCTGTGTTTGAATTTCAAAGTTTCTATGCAGGTCTGGTCTTTTCATCAAGCATGTTTGGAAATTCAGTTTCATTGACTGTCCTTTTTTTCCCTGTGGGATTATACTCAATTTTGCTAGGTAAGTTATTCTTGGCTGTAAGCCTAAATCCTTTGCCTTCTGGAATATTCTGTTCCACTCCTGTGGTGGCTCCTAAATTATGTATGATCTTGACTACAACTCCTTGGTATTTGAAATCTTTTTTTTTTTGGGGGGGGTAGGGGAATGGGGGTAAAAAACTGCTTGCAGTCTTTTTTTCCCCTTGTCCTGGAAGCTCTAGATTTAACTGCAATGTCCTTTGTGGGGTTCTTTCATGAAATTACCTGTGGATTCTTTCTTTTTTACACTTTGCCTTCTAAGAGATCTGGGCAGTTTTCTTTTAAGATTTCTTGACATATGATGTCTAAAATCTTTTCTGGGTCATGGCTTTTAGAGTCTAATGATTCTTAAATTTTTTCTCCTCAATCTGTTTTCTAGGTCAGTTGTTTTTGCTAAGAGATAAGTTATATTTTCTTCTATTTTTTCCAGTTCTTTGACTTACTTTAATATTTCTTGTTGTCTCATGAAGTCATTGGCTTCTCCATTTCTAATTTTCAGGGAATTTGTTTCTTGGGCAAGGTTTTGTACCTCTTGTGCCAAGCTGTTAATTCCCTTTCCAATTCTTTCTTCCACAGATCTGATTTTCTTTTCCAATTTTTTTTCCTCTAGCACTTTCATTTCATTGATTAAAAAACATTTTTTAACTTTTTAAAGCTCCTCCTTCATCTCTTCTAGGAATTCTAGTTGAATTTGTGCCAAAGCTACATTTTTCTTTGAGGTTTTGCTTGCAGATGTTTCCGGAATCATTTTCTTCTTCTGAGTTTGTATGTTAAGCATCCTTGTCACCAAATAGCATTTTATGGTGAGACTTTATTGTTTGTTTGCTCATTCTTCCAGCCTACTTCTTGACTTCAGACTTGATGTTAGGGTTGAACTCTGCAAAGTTCTGGAGGGAAGGTCTGGTCTGGTCTTGTGCTGCCTTCTTGGGGTATTTAGCATTGAATTATTCCAGGATTTGGGAGAGATTTCAGGGTAGGGACCTGCAAGTTTTCAATGTTCCCAAAGTGATCCGAGCCATAGCAAAATCTGATTATTGCCTCCCTGGTAGGGCTCTGCAAGTCCCTGACCTGGATTTAGAACTGGGCAATAGTATAATGCAACTAGGCTAAGCCACTATGAGCCATCTAGGAAGCTCTGCTGGTTCAGAGTAACAGAACTTCAGGTTCCTCTTTGGTCTAGAAATCCTGCCCTGATTATCCCTTTGCAGGCTTTAGACTGAGCTAGAAGCTAGAACTAAGACCTTGCTCCATCCCTAGGCTGTGAGTCACACTGCTGCTACTTGTTTCTGAACCATTTTCTCTCCCTGTACACAGCATAGGGCCTGCCACCACGCCTCACCTGAGAACGCTACCCATGAGCACAGGTAACCCCCTCAGTTCATCCAGGACCTCTGACCTCAAACTCGGTAGGAAGCAAGAGAGCCACAAGGTGGCACCTGTTCTCTCCATGGTGGCCCATGTGGCTTTGTGGCTTCCTCTTGTCCTGGTGTACATGTTCTTCCTGGGCTATAGTGTCTGCAGACCTCTCTATCTCCCTATGTGGACCCCGACTGAGAAAACAATTCAACTTGCAACTTGGCTTTTCCTACCATGATTTGTTCTGGTATAGCTTCTAAATCTGCTAGAAGAAGCTGGAGAGGAGTGGTTTGGGGTAGGGGAAGTAGGGTGAGGTTACTTACTGTATTACTTTCTGCTTTTCTGCCATCTTGGCTCTGACTCCCACCACTATCAACATCATGCCAAATTCTTTATATCCTCTTTTTGTCCAAGTGATCTGTAATACATTCTGACAACAATATCCCTTCTGTTTCTGTATCCACTGATCTTATCTAAATGCCCTCCACCAGGCTTCCTGCCTACCTCTGGATCCTAGATTAAATCATATGAGTACATCTCCTTGACATAAAATGATATACCTTTCCAGAAGAATATTCCAGTCATAAATCTCATATCCTTCAAAACTGCAGTGGTATCTATGAGATCAAGTTCGCCTTTTTACGTTTAGATCTCTAATTCACTATGCATGTTACCCTCATTTTGTAAACTTCTGGACATCTTTACAAGTACTCTTACTCCAACATTACTTTCAAGGGCCGTTTCTAAACTTTACATAACAACACCCCTACTTTTTCTTTTTAATCAACAAATTGATATTTCTTGTTGTTGTTCAGTCAATTAGTCATGTCCAACTCTTTGTGACCCCACAGACCACATCATGCCAATAATGTCCATGGAGATTTCTTGGCAAAGATACTGGAGTGGTTTGCCATTTCCGTCTCTAGTGGATTGAGGAAAACAGAGGTTAAGTGACTTGTCCAGGGTCATGTAGCTAGTAAGTGTCTATCTACCTGCCTTTAAAAACTGTTATACCACCCCACATTTTTCATAGAACAATCTATGCAAATAATTCGTAGGTAGTATTTTATTCAAATAAAATTAACTTTATTATAACTTTATAACAACAAATCATAGATATAAATATATTATTCATATCTGTTGATAAAATATTTTATGGTTTTCATATTTATAATACAAAATACTAGCCATGATAATAACACGGGTAGGCTTGTGTTTTGGTACAACATTTCTCAAAATGTGGAAACATTTATGATACTGCCACTTATAGTACTTTTTAATCATTAATCAACATTAATATTTAGTCTTTAAAACTACTACAGAAAAGCCCATTTCACATAAATAAAAGATTATTAATTATAGTAAAATCTGTACTGCATTGATAAAGAAAATTCTTTATTCAGAGGTAGTTAAAGAAAAGAGGATTTTCAGGCTCAAATGCTTGCTTCAGTATAACCACAAGACAAATCTCTTAACTTTTCTGGTTTAGATAGAATAATGACTAAATAAATCATATTTATGAATGGCAAATGGATTTCTTATTCACTTATACTTGGAAACAAATTTCTTGAAAATAAACTGAGGATTGCTTTAGACTACTAAGAGAATAAGTAGGTCTTTCCTATCTTCTATTTCAATTATAGAATAGAAAATTTTAAATTAGGAAATACTATTTGAAATTTTATTTATCTATACCTCTTTTCATAATTTTTTCCCTCTGGCTTTCTTTAAGTATTTAAGGATTTGTATTGACTTATTTCAGGTATTCATTTTTTCAAAACTATCCAAAAACTACACTAAGCTCAGGAAGAAATTTCTGTTATAATATGAATTTACTTCAGCTTTACCACGATCACCAAGAAAATGGCAATTTCGTCTTTCAGCTCAAAACTCCATCAAAGTACTTTGGCACAAGAAAGTCAAAATATTTCACAAAACAGACATTCCCTCTTATTTGTAGACCTACTTCATCCTGACATTGACTGAGTTCTATCAATGTAAAATCCAATATAATTCTCTAATATTATAACATTTTCATTTTTAAAATGTCAACTACATTTAAATTTTCTCTTGATATACATATCAGACAGTGTGGAAAATAACAAATCTTCCCTAACATCAATTTCAACAACAAATCACATGTATTTAATCAAATTATTATCTTTAATTATATCTTGCTTCATCCACTAGCAAAGCAAAAAAAAAATTTAATTTCTCAATCGAGTCAAAGTTCTTCAGACGTAAAAGCATGCTTCATTTACACTGTAGTATTTGGAAGTGTAACTATTTGAACTACTTTGTATATGATTCACCAAGTATTAGTCTAACCACATCAATAGCTCCAGATAGACCAATATTTGTCCCACTGAATGAGTCTTTTCACATTTGAAAATTATATAAGCAAACTTATATGATCCAAGCAATTACTTTAATGTCATAAACATTTTTAAAGTTTGCTCTTGTTTATTAAAAGCATCAAATTTTCTCTTTAAAATGTTCTTACCTTGACAATGCATTCTGTATGCACACTTTCAAGATGTTTCAATTAAGTAGGCTTCATTGATGACAAAGAATTGATACAAAACAAAAAGCAATTTCTCCTCTCCATAACTAATTGTACTTATGAATCTCAGTGATAATTATAGCAGATTATATTTCCTAAATTTGGACCTTTACTTCATGTTTCTATGCTTATGTAGCAACATAATCTCTCTCAATGTTTTTTGCTTATTTTGGTTTCAGCTATTCCAGTGAATTTTATCTTCAAAATGGTTAAAAATTTATATTTCATTAACAAAAATCATTAAAGATATATGTGACAGGAAAACGTAGTGAACTGGTCATATAGTAAGGAATAGCAACTAACAGAAAACCCAAATGCTGAAATCCACAAAATATCCAAAGATCTGTAGGAAGGCCTCTAGTGCAGAAGATCAGCAAACTACATGTTTTTGTAAAGTCCCCATCTAAGAATAATTTTTACATTTTAAGATAAAAGTTTTATTGTATTTTATAAGAAAAAATTGTTCTTAGCTAGTGGATCTGTACAAAAACAAGCATCAGGCCATAATCTGCTGACTCCTCCTCTGATGCACTGTAAGTATATTTAGAGGAAAGCCTGTGCTGTATGCAATTTTATTGTCCCTTATATTAGTTAATTTTGTACTTGTTTTCCTCCCAACTCCCCAAAATACACTGTAATTCAGTTCAATTCACCTAGCACCAGATCATAGCATCAGTACCTTATATGTATTAGGTATGGTATAAATATTTGTTGATTGAATTCAATCAGAGGCAGTGATTATCTCACATAAAAGGCAGAAAATTATCTCACATAAAAGAGACAAGCAAAGAATAACTTTTGCAGTGAAAGGGAAAATGGTGGCAGGAGGCAAAGGGAATGCTTGAACTTTAATCTCACATAAACTGGTTTAAAGAGGAAAGACTATATATACATATGTGTGTACATGTATACATACACATATTTACTTAAGTTCATGATAAGCAAAGAATGATTAGGCATAATCTGACATGTGCTCTAGCATCTAGGCTAACAGATTCCAAGATATCAGAGACAGCGTAGATAGGAGGCCATCACCTAAGAATCTAAAAGGGAAGTCAGCTCAGGAAGGATCAAGAATTATTGGACTACATGAATAGTAAGAATTATTTGGACAACCTGAAAGTCATGATCCAAGGAAAGTGCCTAGACATCACATTTCAAGAAATTATAAAGAAAATCCAACATCCTAGAATCAGAGAGTAAAATAGAAATTGAAAGACTCTACCAATTACCTCCCAAAAGAGATTGCAAAATGAAAACTCCCAGATATATTATAGCTAAATTCCAGAGCTCCTGGGTCAAAGAAAAAGTGCCCCAAAAAGCCAGAAAGAATCCATACAAATTTTATGGACCTTAACCAAACTCAGGATCACAAAGGATTTAGCAGTTAACACCTTAAAGGAGTGGAGTGCTTGGAATATGATATTCCAGAAGACAAAGAATCTAGGATTACAATCAAGAATAACCTATGCAGCAAAACTGAGTATAATCTTTCAAAGGGAGAAATAGATATTTAATGAAATAGAGGACTTTCAAGGATTCCTGATGAAAAAAACTAGAGAAAAATGGAAAATGTGACCTTCAAATACAAGACTCAAGAGAAATGTAAAAAAGGAAATATAAAAGAGAAATCATAAGGGACTCAGTAAGTTTAAACTTTTTAGAGTCATATATGGGAAGATGATATATGTAACTCCTAAGAACTCTATCAATTTAGGACAGACAGAAACACTCTACATTAGATAGAGGGCATGAGAGTGTGTCAATTGTATTAGGAATACCTCAAAAAATGGATAAGTGACAAAAAGAGATGTACTGGCAAAAAAGGGGAAGGGAGAGAAGAATAGGGAAAATTATCTCACATAAAAGAGACAAGCAAAAAATAACTTTTGCAGTGAAAAGGGAAAATGGTGGCAGGGGGTAATGGGAATGCTTGAACCTTAATCTCATATAAACTGGTTATATATATATATATACACATGCATGCATGCATGCATACACACACATACACCTACTCAATTGGGTACAGAAATCAATCCAACCCAACAATGAAACAGGTGGGGAAGGAGATGGGGAGTGGAGGTAAGAGGAAAGTGAGGTGATAAAAGTGAGGACAGGTTAAAGGAAGCAGTAATCAGAAGTAAAACAGAGAGAGAGAGAGAGAGAGAGAGAGAGAGAAAGAGAGAGAGAGAGAGAAAGAAAGTTAAACAGAACAAAACAGAATGGAGGGAAATGTAGTTAGTAATTACAACTGAATGTGAATGAAATTAATTTACCCATAAAATGGAAGCTGATAGAATGGATCAGAAACCAGAATCCAATGATATGTTATTTACTAGAAACACACTTGAAACAGAAAGCCACATACAGAGTTAAAATAAGGGGCTGGAGCAGAATTGATTATGATTCAACTGAATTTTTTAAAAAATGTAGAGGTAGCCATCATGATCTCAGACAAAAGAAAATTTTTTGTTTTAAAAATTATTAAAAAGAGACAAGTTGAGAAACTACACCTTGCTAAAAGGCACCACAGAAGATAAAGTAATATCAATATTAAACATATATGAACCAAATGGCATAAAATCAAAATATTTAAAGGAAAAGTTAAATGAGTTACAGAAGGAAATAGCATAACTATACCAGCAGGGGACGTCAATTCTCCAGGGCAGATAAATCTAGCCACAAAACAAATAAGAAAGAAATTAAGGAGATGAACAGAATTTTGGACAAGTTAGATATGATAAACCTAAGAAGAAAATTGAATGGGAATATAAAGGAGGATACATATTTCTCAGTGGTGTGTGGCACCTTCACAAAAACTGACCATGTATTAGGACATAAAAACCTCATAACCAAAATATAAAAAAACACAAATATTAAATGCACCACTTTCAGACCATAATTCAATAAAAATCATATTCAATAAAAGGCTGTGGAAACATAGATTAAAAATTAAGTGGAAACTAAATAATATAATCCTAAGGAATGAGTGGGTCAAAGAACAAATCATAGAAACAATCAATAATTTCATTAAAAAGAATAACAATGAGACAACATACCAAAATTTGTGGGATACAGTCAAAGCAGTACGTAGGGAGAAATTTATCTCTAAACATGTACATCAATAACAGAGAAAGAGCAAATCAAGGAATTAGACGTAAAACTAAAAAAAAACTTGATAAAGAACAAATTAAAAATCCCCAATTCAATACCAGAATGGAAATCCTAAAATTCAAGCAGGAAATTAATAAAACTAAAAGTAAACAAATTAAAATAATAAATAAAACTAGAAGCTAGTTTTATGAAAAACAATAAAATAAACCATTGGTTAATTTGTCTTTTAAAAAAGGAAAAAGAAAACCACATTACCAATATCAAAAATAAAAAGTGTGAAGGCACCGCCAATGAAGATAAAATTAAAGCAATTATTATGAGCTATTTTACCCAATTATATACCAATAAATTTGACAATCCAAGTGAAATGGATGTATATTCACAAAACCATAAATGCCCAGATTAACAGAAGAGGAAACAGAATACTCAAATAACCCTATCATAGACAATGAAATTGAATAAGCCATAAATGAGCTTCCTAAGAAAAAATCTCCAGGACCAGATGGATTTACAAGTGAATTCTGCTAGACATTTAAGGAACAATTAATCGCAATACTATAAAAAAAAACCATTTGAAAAAACTGGTTAAAAAAGGAGTCCTAAGGGGAGTGGAGTCAAGATGGCAGCTCAAAAGCAGGGACCTGTGTGAACTCCCCACCAGGTCCCTCCAAAAACCTATAAAAAATGGCTCTGAACAAATTCTAGAACTGCAGAACCCACAAAGTAGCAGAGGGAAGCAGGGCTCCAGCCCAGGACAGCCTGGATGGTCGTGGGATGTGGTCTATCACGAACAGAGCTGGGAGCGGAGGGGAGCGAGGGGAGGGAGCCCAGCGTGGGTGGCAGCAGGACCTGCCAGACCGGGAGCTGGGCCGAACAGGCCTTAGCGCCCTGAATCAGTGAGCTGTGGCAGTTACCAGACTTCTCAACACACAAAGTAGCAGAGGGAAGCAGGGCTCCAGCCCAGGACAGCCTGGATGGTCGCTGGGTAAAGTCTATCATGCATGGAGCTGGGAGCAGAGAGGAGCAGAGGGGAGGGAGCCCAGCATGGGTGGCAGCAGGACCTACCAGACCAGGAGCCGGGCTGAACAGACCACAGCACCCTGAATCAGGGAGCTGTGGCAGTTACCAGACTACTCAACCCACAAACACCAAAGACAACAGAGAAGGTTAGTAGGAGAAGCTGCAGGGGACAGAGTGAAAGAAAGAGTTCGCAGTTAGGCCACCACCCCGGAGGCAGCGGAGGAGGTGCAGCTACAGAACTATAGCTGCAGTTGCTTCTGGCCTCAGGCCCACCTGGTGGGAGGAATTAAGTGGCAGAGCAGAGCAGGAGTGCACAGCCTGCTGAAGATCTAAGTCCAGTCCAGGTTGG
Source organism: Phalanger gymnotis (assembly GCA_028646595.1). Lineage (NCBI taxonomy): Eukaryota > Metazoa > Chordata > Mammalia > Diprotodontia > Phalangeridae > Phalanger > Phalanger gymnotis. The sequence continues at coordinate 346 of JAQQSZ010007696.1, read as the reverse complement.
GGGTCCTTGGGGAAGGAGGAGTGCTGGTGTGGCAGAGCTGGCTGTATAGAAATAGCTCTGAAAACAACAGCACATCCCCTCAAGCTTGGAACAAAGTACTTTTTACTCTACAAGCAGTTATACCCCGACGAAAAACTCAAGGGTCAAGTAAGTTGGCTGGGAACATGGCCAGGCAGCGAAAACGCACCCAGATTCAGTCTCAGACTTTGGAAACTTTCTTTGGTGACAAAGAAGACCAAAACATACAGCCAGAAGAAGTCAACAAAGTCAAAGAGCCTACATCAAAAGCCTCTAAGAAAAACATGAACTGGTCTCAGGCCATGGAAGAGCTCAAAAAGGATTTGGA
>JAQQSZ010007695.1:0-13236 GCA_028646595.1 Phalanger gymnotis | reverse complement strand
GGAGGGCTGACTAGGGAACAGGGCAACCAGAATATACGCCATCTTGGAGTGGGGAGGAGGGTAGAAATGGGGAGAAAATTTGTAATTCAAACTCCTGTGAAAATCAACGCTGAAAACTAAATATATTAAATAATAAAAAAAATTATAACAAACTCTGAAAGGTTTTGTATCATTCTAAATAGATACCTTAGGTTTTGTCAAAAAAGTTTTTAAAAACCTCCTGACCTAATTCTTTTGTATCAGCTAATTGGTTTTTAATAATTTCTAAATGCCTACAAATATAGTAAACTTGTTAATTTAACTCTTTATTCCAAATGGATAAGGGTTAGATTTTTCTAATTAGTAGAAAATTACCATGCAAATCAGTTTGTGACATCCTGGTATAGGGGAAAGAATACTAGGCTTGAGAGTCAGGAGACCTGGACTTGACTCCTATCTCTGATACTACCTTTGCTGTTAATCTTTCTGAGTCTCAGTTTAGATTTATAATAAAGCTTTTTTGTAGCAGGGGTGAAGAGGATGAGAAATGGAAAAAGGCCAATCAGATTTGATAATCAGGAGCCAACTGGTGACTGACGGGTGCAGTGAATGCCGGATTTGAACTCAGATCTTCCTGACTCTAAATCAGTCTATACACCGCACCACCTACCTGCCCTGGAAGGAAACTGAGAGGACATCAAATCCAACGCCCTGATTTTTTTACATGAGGAAACTGAAGCACAGAGAGGTTGTGACTTACTCGGGCTCCTATACTTAGGTATCTGAGACAGGATTTAGAACCAGGTCTTCCTAGTAATGCCCTTGAAGCTAAGAGGAGACAGAAACCTGAGGAGATGCAACACCCAAAGCAGGTGGGTAGAAAGATAGCTAACCATGGGGTTCTACTGTGCTATGAGAAACGGCGAGCAGGCTGACTTTAGAAAAAGATGGAATAACGAAGAATGAAATAAGCAGAACAAAAGAATGTCGTATTCGGTAACGGCAATACTGCTCGGAGAATAACTGAATGAATAAGCTATTCTGAGTATCAAATTAACTACAAAGGACACACGAAGGAAGAGAGAGAAGACACACCTTCAGAGAGAGAGATAAACAGAAGTGTACATAGTATGGGTTTAGACACACGCATGCACATCTGTGTTTACATATGTATATTTGTGTGTATACATACATACACATATCTGTGTCAAGTGGTGGCCTTCTCTAGTGAGGAGTGGGAAGGGAGGGAGGGAGACAAGTCCAGAACTTAAAATGTAACCCCCAAAAATTTAATTTCTGAAAAAAGAAAGAGAAGAAAGGAAACTGAATGCCCCTCGGCTCCAGGTCCTAATTTCCACCTCCCTGGACTCTCCAGACATGTATCCAACAAGAAAAATAGAGACAGGAAGGGTAGAGGGTTATCTCTGCCACCACAGGCTATTCATAAGGAAATGAATAAAAACATTTTGTGGCAAATTTCATCATATGAATGTATATTCAGCCTTCTCTCACTCCCCCTCCCCCTTCTCGAGATATAAAAACCAGGCTAAGGCATTTGTGCAAGTTAATCATGGTTTTAAAATTATGCCTTACTTCTCCCTGACTCCCTTTTAAGAACTGAATCTCTCTCTACTGTCCCCTAGAAGCTATGAACCTTTATTATAATATATATAGCTTTAGCTTCTCACAACATAAATACCTGTGTGCCAAGAAGAGTAGAATTTTCCTGCTTCAGCTTAAAAAAAAAATCAACAAGGAAAAAAACCCCAATACTTGCTTTCCTTGCACATCATACCTTAGACGGCTAAGCTTGTTTCCCCTTTGGCCCCAATATTAATTAGTTCATAAACCGCTTATCCAATTACAAAGCAACATTTTTTTTTCTTTCTTTTCTTCCTTTTAGACACTTTAAAAGAACCTTATAGTCCTTGCCTTAAGAATGTACTGTATACCATATTCTGGATGAATTACTGACAGGTGCCTAATTAAATAGAGAATATTCATTGGCAGGGACAGGCTGAGGAGATCATTCTATCACAGATCCAGAGCTAGGAAGAAACTTTGATGTTGTCTAGACCAGCGGGGTCAAGCTCAGGGAGAAACAGGGGCCACAAAATCACATATATGAGGATCCCTTCAGGCCACATATAGATGTCGAAAACCACCAGTGTTTATTTTTTTTTTTATTGAACAGCGATACAACAAAATCAGAGAGGAACTATAATTTAATCTATTTTGAGGCACGCTCAGGAATATTGCGGTCCACATCTGGTCAGTGCATGGGCAACACTAGGGATATCTAGTCAAACCTCAATTTACAGATAAGGAAACTGAAACCCAAAGAGTTTAAGTAACTTGCCCGTAATTATATAGTAACAAGTGTCGCAGGATATATAACCTATATCAAATTGCTTGCCTTCTCAATGACGGGTGGAGGGATAGGGATGTAGGGAGAGAATTTGGAACTCAAAAAAATTTTTAAATGTTAAAAATTGTTTTTACATGTAATGGCGGGGGGGAATAAAATATTAAATGGTTTTTTAAAAAGAAAAAAATAAGCGTCACAGAGCCATAATTCTGACCCAGGTCCTAGACATCAACAAAGCTTTCCTTTCTTTGACATTTTTCCTTTTTAATTTTTATTGATATTTGTTTTTATATCACCTTCATTTTCAAAAACTGGGGGAAGAGTAGGTAGGGAGAACACATCCTCTACCCAAAGAGCCAGAGCCATCTCTTGTGACAAATAATTTCTTTAAGTTAAAAAAAAAAGCTCACTGAAATGCAAATTAAAAGGTGCCACATCACACCTATCAGGCTGGCTAATATGACAAAAAAGAAAAATGGTAAATGTTGGAGAAGATGTGGGAAAACTGGGACACTAATACATAGCTGGTGGAATTGTGGACTGATCCAACCATTGTGGAGAGCAATCTGGAACTATATTCAAAGGGCTATAAAACTGTGCATACCCTTTGAACCAGCAATACCACTTCTATGTCTGTGTCCTAAAGAGGTCATAAAAAAGGCAAAAGGACCTACATACACACAAATGTTTATAGCAGCTTTTTGTGGTGGCCAAGAATTGGAAATTGAGGAAATGCCCATCAACTGGGGAATGGCTGAACAAGTTGTGGTATATGAAAGCAATGGAATACTATTATTCCGTAACAAATGATAAGCAGGCAGATTTCAGAAAAAACTAGAAAGAGTTACATGAACTGATGCTGAGTGAAGGGAGCAGAACCAAGAGGACATTGTACACAAGTAACAGCAACACTGTGTGATGCTCAACTATGATAGACTTATCTCTTCTCATCAATACAATGATCCAAGACAAGTCTAAAAGACTCATGATGAAAATGGCTATCCCCATCCAGAGAAAGAACTGTGGAGTCTGAATGCTGATTGAAACATATTATTTTCATTTTTTTTGTTTTTTGTGGCTTTTTCCTTTTGTTCTGTTTCTTCTCTCACATGACTAATGTGGAAATACGTTTATATGACTGCACGTGTATAACCTATATCAGATTACAAGCCATCTTGAAGAGGGAGGATGAGGAGGAGGAAGAAAAAATTTGAAACTCAAAATCTTATAAAAAATGAATGCTGAAAACTATCTTTACCTGTATTGCAAAAAATAAAATACTATTTAAACCCTCCCCCCCCCAAAAGCTGAGCAAAACCAAGTTAATGCATCAACTGATTCTGATAATAATGCCATGTTCCACACCCACAGTCATCCGCCTCTACAAAGGAAGGGCTATGTATTTTGCCTTCTTTGGAGGTCAAATGCCTTTGGATGCTAATACAGGTGTCTCAAAAGTCTCAAAATGAAGACCTAAGCAACTAAAAACTTAAAACTGCCCTCAGGGTGTGCAGAAAAATCTTAGTGCAGTTCTAAGCTTTACTAACTTAAAACTGCACTAAGACTTTTGGGACACTTTGTATATCTTTGGCATCAGGTATTTTCCTGGGACCTCTTCTGTCAACAGCCGGTCCACAGGTAAGGAAGAAGGCCATGGCTACCCTAGGGAAACACAGGCACTTGAAACAATCCAATGAAACAAATGCGAGGCAAGAGTCAGCATGGGTAGCAGGCAGAGTTGGCTTCATAACCAGGAAGAACCTCTCATTCTCCTGAGTAATTATTTAAGAGTACAAGAGATAGGGCTAGAATAAATGTGCTTTGATTGGGAGATCTCTATGCCAAAGAAATCACAAGTCTAGTAAAATATTTACAATGTGCAAGGCACCATGTTTGGATGCTGTAGATACAAAAATGAAACAGGAAGCAACCCTAACCTCCCTTGAGCTTCTTAGCTTATTGCCCCATAGGAGTTGGGAGGGGGTCCCGGACTCTGCCAAGGAAAAGATCCAATTTTTCAACTGTGGCCAGAAATCACGGATATAGGTTAGGGCCTGGGCCTGACCCTCAGTGGGAAGACATTTTAGTGAGATCACCGATGTGAGCACAATTCACTCCATCAATACAGACTGTGGGACTCTTGCCAATGTGCTAACATAAATCACATTGGGCCGACCGCCTGTGAAGACTTTTACTGGACCATGTGGCCAAGATTACACAGAATGAAAAAGCATGTGGATGGGTTACAGGGGGTGGGGAACCTGTGGCCTTAAGGCCACATGTATCCCTCTAGCGTCCAACCTTCCCAGAACAGGATTTGTTAGTAAAAGGATTCTAACCATTAGAATCTCTACTGTTGCAGAGAGAGAATATCTACATCTTATCTCTCTACTTAGAGCATCAAAGGATCAGATTTAGAGCCGGATTTGAAGCTGCGAGACCAACTATTCCAACTCCATTTTACAGATGAGAACACTGAGGCCCTAGTCCAGGGTCAGAGTTGGTAAGTGACCTTACCAAGAATTGAATTTGGGTCCGTTGATTCCAAACCTACTGTTCTTTCTGCTGATGCAGTGTTTCACGATATCAATTTTTATACTGTCGCACTCTCAGAATTTAAAAGACACAAATACTGGAATATTTATGCAAAATAAAAACCTCAACAGAAAAATTCTTTAATTTTTTTTGGAGGGGGGAAGGCAGGGCAATTGGGGTTAAGTGACTTGCCCAAGGTCACATAGCTAGTAAGTGTGTCAAATGTCTGAGGCCGGAGTCAGGTCCTCAATAACTCCAGGGCCGGTGTTCTACTCACTGTGCCACCTAGCTGCCTCAGAAAAATTCTTAATACAACATTTAGATGTTCAGTTTGAGAACTGGAAGTTTGGAGATTCAAAACTAGAATTATAAAAATTTAACTATAAACAGACTAAAGAAAGGAAGCACAGACACTTTACAACAGGAAAAATGTTTCTGGCATATTTCATTGCTAATTGACATCTATATCAAAATGCTAGGTGAATGGGAACTATTAGCATCATACAAGAGAAAGAGAGTAGGGTTAACAGAAGGAATTATTACAAAACTCAATTTAAAAAACTCTAGAGAAGGTAGAATGTCAGAATGATGAAATTTTGGGAAAATCTGTGGATTTTTAATTAGCTACAGACTCCTGCAGAAACATATAATTTGACCACCTTCTGCAAGACGCTTTTCCCAGTCCCCCTTAATCTTAGTGCCTTCTCTCTGGTGTTGTTTAGTCTTTTTTCAGTCCTGTCTGAAAAAAAAATGGGGGTTTTCTTGGCAAAGATACTGGAGTGGATTGCCATGTCCTTCTCCAGTTCTTCTTACAGATAAGGAAACTGAGGCAAACAGGAGTAAGTGACTTGCCCAGGGTCACACAGCTAGTACGTGTCTGAGGCCAGATCTGAACTCTGGAAGATGAGTTTTCCTGACTCCAGGCTCTGAACTCTACCCACCTACCCTTTCCTTCCCTCTGATACTGCCCCCAATTTATCCTGTATATATTTTGTTTGTACATGTAGCTGCTTGCATGTGTCTCCCTCATTAGATCGTGAGCCGCCTGAAAGCACGGACTTGTCTACCATGTCCCAGGAAGCTCTTTATTGGGCCATCCTCATCATCCTCATCGGCCTTGGTTCCCCACTGAATTACCACCCTCTTGTCTCACTGATTGGACACTGGGGCCATGAACTCCAACCTCCAAGTCAGACATCTCATTTCCCACCTGGTTGCACTACTTTGAGAGACTTCCACACCTTACTCCTAGTCCTGTTACTTCCTCCCCGTGGCACCTCTCAAAGCCTACTTTTATGTATTGTCTTCCTCTAGTAGACTGTAGCTCCTTGACGGTAGGAACTATCTCTGTTTTTTCCTTTTTGGATTCCCGGTGCTGAGCACGGTACTTGGCACCTCGTAAACTCTTAATAAATGTTTATTGACTGACTGACTGTTTTTTGCCTTTCTTTCCATATCCCCGGCTTAACACAGGGCCTGGCACATAGTAAGCACTTAATTAATGAGAGGTCAGTGACTCACCGACCAGCCAAGGGCCTATAAAGTATGAGCTACCTGTCCTAGTGGATGGACTACTGGACTTTAAGTCATGAAAACTTCAGTTCAGATACTGTGTGACCTTGGCAAGTTACTTAAGTGCCCTCCATGAATTTCCTCATCTACAAAGCAGGACTAATAAAGACTTGGAATAAAGACATCTGAGGCGCTAATGAAATAAATGCCAGTGAAGCACTTTGCCAATGTTACAGCACTATTCAAATGCCCGGTATCAGGCTACCTAAAGAAACCAGCCACCAGTTTTATGATCAACCCCACCACTCTAAGATGCTGTGATGTTAATGGGGGTGTGAGATCCTCCTCACCCATCAACAGGCCTCTTGTGGAGCCCATGAAGGGAAGTTTGCTAGCTTGTAGAAAGGCTTACTCACCTTTTGTTAATTTCTAATTAGGCATGGAGCCTAAAGAGTATATATTATGAGAGGTGAGCTTTTGCTTCAGAGGGCTCCATGTTGTGATTTCCTGGTCAAGACTCTGAGTGGCTGTATGTTCAGAGCTCCACAACTCCTCAGATGTAAAGGCTCTCTCCATTCAGCGGTAGATGTAAAGCTTTGATTCAGGCAGTAGAGCCCTGTCTGTCGGTCTTTATTTCTCTTGTGTTTGTATTTTACATGATTAAAAAAAGAAAGATCGTTGACCCCTGAAACAACTATCTCTCCTTAGTAAAGCAGCCATCCTGGGTATGCCAGTGTGGTTGCCATTACAGATGCATAGTCCATTTCTCACACCTACCTCTCTTTAGGCAGCAATAACATTGTTGGGAAGGAATTCTAAGTGCCAAGTGTTATGGACTTGGCATTTACACCTCAAACTCTGGTTTAAGAATTGCATAAAAATCTTGATAATGCTTATGCTAAATTAAAGTCTTTCTTAACTATCTTTACTCACCTTTAGCTCACATACACGTGTCAAAACAAGTCTGGTTACTCAGTGGGAAGAGTTAAGTTCTCTGTTAAGGAAATGCAAGAAGGGCCCAACAGAAGAAATGCCACAGAGAATTGAGATGAAGGATAAGAAGGAAAAAATGAGAAAGAGTCAGCAATGATCAAATGTCATTGGGTTGGTTGGGGAGGGGGTGGGGGGATCATAGCCTGTGACTTCAATGATGTGAGAAACTTCCTCTACCATGTAGATCGGCTACATAAAATCATTCTGCAATTTGGTTTTAGTTAGCAAGGTGCCGAGAACAGTAAAAAGGGACTGATTATTATCAAAGTCAAGTTATGTGTCAGAAAGGAGACTTAAACCCTGGTCAGGAAGTTTCTTGCATAATTAATAGCTTTTTGACTCAGTTCTTGACCAAACTCTTCCAAGTTAAAAAATAATGCCAAGTTTCTACAAAAAAAAAATGCCAAGTACCTCCGATTAGTTGTTTGTTTTTTAATCTCTGACAGGGTATTATAATATCTTGTTTCTGACAAAATAGAAAAAAAAAACTGAGTTAGGAGCCAGAAGGCCTGAGTTCTGGCCCTGCCTATATCACTTGACAGATGAGTAACCTTCAACAAGCTGGTTTTTAACATACAAGATCAGGGGATAACAACACGTGCTCTGCCAATCCCACAGGAGCATCAAAGTTTTAATGTGAGGATACTTCCGAAGCTTTGAAGCACTACACCAAAGGTCCTGTGATATTTTTATAAACTACTTTGTATTAGAAACATGACCTCATCCTCTTGAGAAGAAGTAACGCACAAAAAAGTTAGCATTCCCAGTGACACAAATTCAGTTTTGCAAAAGCTGGGCATTTCTGAAATTCAAATTATTCAGCTTCGTTTCATTTGCTAGCATTAAAGATACTCCTTCAGGCCCCAAACAGCGAAAGCAAGTTAATGGCGTTTAAAGGAGTCTGATGATCTTTCCCAACTAGTACGAAGTGGGGGAAAAAAGGAACAAACCAGGAATTGTTGCCAGACGCCATGCACCAAGCACACGACACACAATTTATAAAGACCAATTCTCTGCATGGCTTTTCTTAACCTGACATAGCAAATTCCTTGAAATGACTGCTCTAAGATGTACCTTGGAGGCTCCACGTTTGGGGTTACCTTTCTGTTCTCGAGGGGTCCTAACCCCGTTATTTCTGCACCTGGACTGATCTACCTAAGGTCCGGGCCCCAGTATGGAGAAATGGCATGGGAAAGCCAGAAACACGGCTGCTCCAGACCCTGGGTTACAATGTCCTCGGGAAAAGGAGCCAGATGACAGGGGTTCTCAAGCTTCTGCCCCGGCTTTCGCGTCCCGGCAGCGGGGAGGGGGCTCAGCAGAAGCTTCTCGGAGGCCAGAGCATCTGGAAGTAACTGATCTTTCTTCTCAGGGTGGAATCGAAGGCCTTGGTCCCTGCTCCTCCCTACGGCGCTCATTCGTGAGCACTTTTAAATATAGCATTTCGTTTTAAAATAAAATATGTTCTGTTGCAAAAAATAATGCATTAGCACGGCGCAATATATAAATACATGCACACACACATATTAAAGTCCAGGTTGCAACGGGCAACCCCCAGCCCCCTCCCGGACCCCAGCTCGCGCCTTACCTACGCTGGAGTTCGCCGGGGTCTCGGCTGCACCAGCCAGCCCCAAGCCCAGCCCCAAAAGAGCCAAGTGCAGGGGCCCGAGCAGCCCCATGGTGGCTCACGAGCCTCGCTAGCCCGGGGATCCCCGGCGTACCCGCATCGCCGCCCGGTGCGGCGCACCTGTCCGCCCCACGCGCCCCCCGCTGCTTCCCAAGGCCAAGTTCTGGGCTTCCTCTTCCGGTGTTTCCCCGGGTCCGGGCACCCCGCGGCTCCGCCTCCCGCGGGGGGCTAGGGGCACCGAATGGCGAGGAGGGGCGTTTTCCAAGGAGCCCGCGGCTCCTCCCCCTGGTTCCCGATGGGTCCGCGCGCTCGCCAGTCGTCCCTCCCGGGCCCGAGCGCAGTGCGCCTTGCAGCGCTTTGCATAGTAGGCGCTTAATAAATGCATGCCCACCTGTTAGGGGGAAGGTGACCAAGGTGGCAGCAGGACCCTGGCGTAGGGGAGGAGGGTAGGTAGGCGGGGTTGATCTAGGATTTGCCGCCTGCCGACCAATTTAACCGAATGCTTCCCCAGGGTTTTGCGGTCCTTCTTAGAAAGTCTAAGACGTGTAACAAAGCCTCGGGGTTTCCATCTGAACGCGAGTAGACCCCTGCACCTGGGAGCATTTAGCTCTCTTCTAGGGAGATGATGCTGCCTGGCCCAGCCTCTTGCATGCTGAGGCCTTGTAAAGGAAATGAAATGGGCCGGCCTGGGCATAGTGCTTTCTAGGATCGTTTTAAGATCGGTTTCATTTTGTGGTAGATTTCCTACTTCTCTAAGGGAGTCAGTTTGTCAAAATGAAAAATCTGGAAGCGGCTTCCCTCCCTGGGTAGGGAAATGTTACTGCTTCGCAAAATAACGCCTATTTCATCCTGGCACCTAGCATGTAAATTCTTAGTACTTGTAACCCCAGGGTCTAGCACAGTAGTATCATAGATGTATAACTGGAAAAGACCTTAAAAGTCTCCACATCCAATTCTCCCCACACTTTATAAGTAAAGAAACAGGCTGAGAGTGATTAGTTACCTAGGGTCACACTGCTAGTAAGGTTCTGAGGTAGGATTTGAACTCAGGTCTATACTGATTCCCATTCCCTGGGCTTCCTCGGGTATACCACCTAGCCTAGGCTTAGACTTGTTGATTGATAGATTGGTTGCACCAACTCACTGATTTCTCCTATGCTATAAGGGAACACTCTTTGGTAATCTTATTTAACAACGTAAGAACAACGTAAATTAAAGTTCTGCCAAAATCCAGAGAAACAAACCCACCTATAGAATGCCCTGTATGAAACTGGACTGAAATTTTGGATACAGGCCTTGCTAAAGGCTTTACCAAAATGGGACCCCAGGGCAGGAAGCTTATATCATGATGATTCCCCGGGCAAAATTGCAATGTTATCAGTTTTCTTAGGCAACCTATCAACGCTTTTTTTTTGCCTCTAGCTAGTCATAACCTCCAGGCCTCAACTTCCTTATCTATAAAAAGAAAGGGGTTGGACTAGAGCCTCTAAGGCCCCTTTCAATTCGAGTTCCCCTTTTGTTTACCTCCTGATGGCCCCATTCCCTTACCCCAGCAGGCCCTTGGTGTTAAATTGACTGTCACACTCTTGACTGTCCACCATCCCACCAAAGGTGGTCTATTCTCTAGAAAGAAATCAACAATACCCTATTTTCTCAGTGTATGTTTATACATTTGGTAAAAGAGTAAGAGTAGTTTTATTTATTTTGACCATTCTGACATTCATTTATTTTGTTGAGTTTAATCCACTCATATTTGAAGTTAAAATTGTTTTTTTGTTTTGTTTTGTTTTTGGTTACATTCCTTTCTCCTCAGTGCTGTAGGCAATTTTGGGGTGGCTAGGTGGTCCAGTGGATAGAGCACCAGGCCTGGCATCAGGAAGACTCTTCTTCCTGAGTCCAAATCTGACCTCAGACACTTCCTGGCTGTGTGACCCTGGACAAGTCACTTAACCCTGTCTACCTCAGTCTCCTCATCTGTAAAATGAGCTGGAGAAGGAAATGGCAAACTACTCCAGTATCTTTGCCAAGAAAACCCCAAATGGGGTCTCGAAGAGTCAGACACAACTGGAAAAAATGAACGACAACTAGGGAACTCTGTGACTCTTATTTGCAGGGAAGGTATATTTCTTCGCCTGTTCCCTGTGCCAGGGAAATCCCAGGTATGGTCCCTATCCCCGTCAGCTTCTATAAACTGAAACTTATACAGCACTTTAGGATTCTTGATAATACACATACTAGCTCATTTGAGCCTCACAACAACCTTGTAAGGCCAGTATTATAGAGATGATGTTATCCTTATTGGACACATGAAAAAATGGAGGTTTAGAGACTTCTTATAAAGCTAAGAAGTATTAAAGACAAAATTCCAATAGACATCTTCCAGACTCCAGGTGTGGCATTGTTTCCATTCCTTCATGCTGCCTCCTTTAAATTAGCACTTATGGTGATGAGGATCCCTGAGGGTTAGAAATAATATTAAGGGTTGCTTTTCCAGTACTTTGTGTAGCCCCTAGTTTATTCTCTAACCTGAAGGCATCCTAAAGTCTCTTCTGCTTATCTTGAAATACTGTAAAACTTCCCCCTTATCCTGGACCATAAAATTCCTTGTCTCTTCTGGGTCATAAAATTTCCCCATCTCCCTTATCTTGTGTCTCCTATTCTGTCATTCATCTTCCTCATCCTGCGTCATGGCAACTTTTCCTTATCTTGCAAGCCACCACCTTCTTCACCTTGTTTGTACTTATCCTGTCCCTAAATCTCCAACCCCCATAAGAAACCTTAAAAATTACATCCTCTTCCTGAAAATCTCTGAATAAGCATAACTGCCCCAAATATTGGAGTCTCATTTGACTTTCTTGCTAAGGAGGCCCGTGATGCTTTTTCACGTAAAATAAAAAGCTCCCATTGGCTAAAAGAGAAGGTCTAAGTGAATTCTTTCACATCTGAACCAGCTCTCTCAACTCTGACCTCAAAATTTGGAGGGAGGAAGAAAAAGAATGTGGAACTCAAAGTTTTAAAAATGAATGTTAAAAATTGTTTTTACATGCAACTGGGAAATAAGATATACAGGCAATGGGGTATATCTTGCCCAATAGGAAAAAAGAAGGGGAAGGAGATAAGGGGGGTAGGGTGATAGAAAGAAAGGCAGATTGGGGGAAGGAGTAATCAGAATGCACACAGTCTCCAGGTGGGCAGAGGGAGAGATGGGGAGAAAATTTAGAACTCAAAATCTTTGGAAGTGAATGTTCAAAACTAAAAATAAACTAATTAATAGAAAAACTAAAATAAATTAGCACTTATTCCTGGTGGTGCTTTTTCTTATACCAAGCTGACCTCAGTTGCTTTTCATAGATTCTCCCCCTGGACCTTACCTTACCCCAACCCAAATTCCTTATGTTTACTTTTAAAAAAAAAAACATTCTCTTTGCTGGCCCAGATAGCTGCCCCCCAAATCATCTGAAACAGCCATAGAAGAACTTCTGACCAGAAATATGAGTGAGAGGATAGATATTGGCTGAGTACTCCTCCGAACCCCATTAAGAATTATCTTCCAGGTAGGAACCAAGATGGGAGCTGGAAAGCAGGGACTTGCCTAGGGCTCTCCCCCAAGACCCTCCAAACACCAATAAAAAATGGCTCTGAACAAATTCTAGAACTGCAGAACCCACAAAATAGCAGAGGGAAGCAGGCTCCAGCCGAGGACAGCCTGGATGGTCGCTGGGTAAGGTCTATTGCACATGGAGCTGGGAGTGGAGCCGAGCAGAAACCGGTGTGGGCTGTGCCCAGATCAGCCAGACCAGGAGCTGGGCGGAACAGGTCCTAGCACCCTGAATCAGTGAGCTGTGGCAGTTACCAGACTTCTCAACCCACAAACACCAAAGACAACAGAGAAGGTTAGTGGTAAAAAACTGTGGGGACAGAGTTCGGGGTTCGGCCACCACCCCAAGGGCAGTGGGGGTGGTGCAGCTACAGAACTACAGCTGCAGTTGCTTCTGGCCCTAGGCCCACCTGGTGGGAGGAATTAAGTGGCAGATCAGAGCAGGAGTGAAGAGCCTGCTGAAGATCGAAGTCCAGTCCAGGTTGGGGGTTCTTGGGGAAGAAGTAGTGCTGGTGTGGCAGAGATGGAGCATCCCCCCAAGCTTGGAATATAGTTCTCTTAACTCTACAAGCAGTCATACCCCACTGAAAAACTCAAGGGTCAAGTTAGTTGGCTGGGAATATGGCC